>VOMN01050677.1:0-27338 GCA_014899125.1 Orchestia grillus | reverse complement strand
TTAACAAACCACTGTCAGTTAACTAATCACCGCCAGTTAACAGACCACTGTCAGTTAACTAATCACCGCCAGTTAACAGACCACTGTGAATTAGCTGATCGCTGTCAGTTAACTGATCACCGCCAGTTAGCTGATCACCGCCAGTTAACTGATCACGACGCGCGCCACCCTCAGCTCTGAGGTCGCAGACCGCATGTTTACGAGGCAAATTAAGTTCAAATTGATGCAATTTCCCTAACGTTCCGTTGTAAAACAATCAAACTGGTTTTATGGAGCGGGTCTCCCACACTGAGACTGCCCGTTGCTGCGCTGATCAGGCACAGGCGAAAGTGAACTTCTCTCATTTTATTGGGCGCGATTTGACCGCTTTTGTCGGCCATTACCTATCCTGAGGGTGGAGTATTTAGGATCCGTGTTTGTATAGTCTTCATCTACGTTATGTAGCCAAGGGAAGGAGACTGAGAGCATGTTTGAGTCACTCTGCGCTATGAAAATACATTTACAAACACCAAATTTGAAATGATGATCCACCAAGCATTTCTCAAAAGCAGCACATCATGACTACGCCTTTAGTAAGCCATTTCAGACATTTTTTCCTCCCCTCGGTTCACATTTCGCTGCAAGGAGAAGGTGGGGGATGCCATACAAGTCTCATCAATTCTGGCTGCGAGTTAAAGTACTTTTTCTGTAGAAGCTCTCGTCCGTTGGCCGAGTGAAAGTCGCCACAGCATTCATGTACACTCTTCATTCATGTACATCGACAGAGTGACTGCTTAGTTCGTAGTTCGCTCGTGGTTACCCACCACTTATTAAGTCAATCAATAGTAAACGGTACTAGCAGTCTAAAATTCGTACTGGAGTATTGTATGTTGTAATACCTACCTCTCATGCGTTGCAGTGACCTGACGCGCACAATGGCAATTCTGCCGTACTTGTAACGTATCACTTTACTAAAGCATACCAGCTCCAGTTTCCTGTGACGATGCTGTTAAAAATCAGGTCATAAAGTTTCCGTAGACTAAGGCGACCGCGCTTTGGATTCCTTTGACTCCCTGACAGTAAAGCTGCTCGAACATCGGGATTTGAACTCGCACAACTACGGTGTCAGAACACGTGTGACTGGCACGGTGTGTGCAGCATTCCGCCTCAACACAAAGTCGGAAAGAGTATCAATGTACAGAGTACACTTGGTCAAGTACTATGAATTAAGTATACTCTCATTAAGTACTGTGCATTTAGTGCAATACATGAGATGTTGCATATTGAGTGCCCTGAATTAAGAAAAGTGAGTAGAGTTCAGTCCTCAGTACAGTCTATACTTGGTACATGTAGCCTTTTAAGTACACAATTTTGAGTACTGTGTATTAAGTTTATGGTAGGAATTATGGTATATTGAGCACACAGTACTAAGCACCGTACTTCAAGCACACTGAGCGCACTGCACTGAGATTAGTACTGCAATCCAGCGTCAGCAGCGAGCCGCACCCGCCACAGCCCATTGTCAGCTAAGAGCTGCCCGGCACAGCCCGGCGTCAGCCACGAGCTGCCCGCCACAGCCCATCGTCAGCTAAGAGCTGCTCGGCACAGCCCGGCGTCAGCTCCGAGCTACCCGCCACAGCCCATCGTCAGCCACGAGCTGCCCGCCACAGCCCGGCGTCAGCCACGAGCTGCCCGCCACAGCCCGGCGTCAGCCACGAGCTGTCCGCCACAGCCCGGCGTCAGCCACGAGCTGCCCGCCACAGCCCGGCGTCAGCTACGAGCTACTCGCCACAGCCCGGCGTCAGTTACGAGCTGCCCGCCACAGCCCGGGCTGAAGCTACCAGCGAGCGCCAGCGAAGCTCGGCGCACTCGCTCAACAGCGGAAGAAAGCTATAGGAAGAGGACCATTACTCAGGCAGTGAGGAGTACAGGACTTAACATCAAATTGCTCTATACAAATAAGCTCAATTAGTTTGAAGTACGATAAAAAGCTTGGCAAAGGAGGCGCTATCTCAACAATTAAGATTCTTTATCAGCCCTGTATTTAGGCAAGGAGTAAAGTTCAGAGCTACCTGGTCTTCACACGTACGCTGGAATTGACGCAAAGTGAAGATTATGGTGCCCTTCCTGTCGATTACGACAGCGTTGAGGAGAAATATCGTATGGGACGGCGTAACCACTTACGTATTCCATCAGTCTGGACAATACCTAAGTACATCCATCAATGGGATGCTGTTTATCACCATTACATCAATTTTTGAAGCAAATAGCAGTCAATTTTAGCCTCTTTACTCCATTTGAGAGCACATCTAAACCGACAACAGTGTCGGATAAAACCTACTAAAGTCAACCCGCTTCCTGTCGTTCGCTCGGGCGATCAGGATACTCGAAGATGGGCGAGTTTGCGTGATGAAAAATTATTTGGCTTACTACGAGAAGAAACACTCCAACTGCCAATGGAAAAAGCTTTATTCAAGCCCTTCTCAAGCTGCCTCAGTTTTTAATTACGGTGTCGCTATTTCATTGTTAGCAAGGGTAAAATTTAGGCACTAATTCATGGTGTCGACTGAGTCCTAAACTGGTCTGGAAATTTGTCGAGGACATCGCGAGCAGCGACAATAAATCTAATAGTCGGGGACCAATTTACTACCGTAATTGATGCTATAAAATTGAGCATTAAGATGGAATAACTGGTGAACGACTTCCGCCTTGTCACTGGCGGAGTGCTGTGAGAAGTGGCATGTCGTAGAGGCCTGGCCGAGTGTTGGGTGTGAGAGTGTTGGGTGTCGGAGTGTTGGTGTGGGAGTGTTGGGGGTCGGAGTGTTGGTGTGGGCGTGTTGGATGTGGGCGTGTTGGATGTCGGAGTGTGTGGGAGTGCTGAGTGTGTGAGCGGGTTGGATGTCGGAGTGTGTGGGAGTGTTGGATGTCGGAGTGTTGGGTGCCGGAGTGTTGGGTGTCAAAGTGTTGGGTGTCGGAGAGCGAGAGAGAAAACAATCGGGTGGTAGAGTGGGAAACAGCAGTGTTGGAGCGGAAGAGGGTGTTGCTGAAGTGGGAAAGGGTAGTGTAGGAACTTCAGAAGGTATTTTTTTAACGAGAGAAAGTTGGAGGGGGAGAAACTAATGTTAGAGTGAACTAAAGTGATGTTGGACTGGTGATGTTGGACTGGAGATTTTGGAGAGCAACGTTTGAGTGGGACAAGAGCGGTGTTGGTATGCCGTAGAAAGCAGTGTCGATGTGAAAAAGTAACAAAAAAAGTTAAATCTACGAAAGGGCCTAGCTGGAAACTCAAAGAGTTGATGGTTGAGCATAAAGTGGTGAAGCTACGAAGAATTTAAATGCGTCATTTGTGGTTTCTCATGCGTCAACGAGACGATAAGATATTGGAAATTTCTCTGCGGATGTTATGATTTGGACAGCACAGGGCGTACGACGTTGTCGTTTGTCCTGCAGAAGTTTGCAGAGTGTGTCCTTTACTCTACGTTTCACGGTTTTCCTTCCTGGCACTTAAGTGATAATAAGGAATAACTTTTTAACAAATCGGTGGTAAATACCAATTATTCAAACATAACTGTTTTTAAATCATACTTGTATTTTATTTTCACTTATTATATTGAAGAAACGCAAACTTGGACACTCATTGACCTGATCACGAAAACAAATGTCTAACACTAAAACAATTTTTCCCTCCTTACGTTGCTATAAAGAAACAGGAAATCATAGCTTCAACCCAGGAACCCAACAAAAGGGAAATTTGCAACAAATTTGCTCGTCCTCACGCCGTGCGAACCGTAGCAGTTATTCGTGAGTTCTCATGAAAACAATTGCTATATTTTAGGGTAACTTCTATGCTAGGTCGTAATTTGAACAAAATACGCTTCATGCTAGCGCTTGCCTCGTTACTACCGAGTGGCACAGGCTTTTGCCAAGACAGGTATAGGTCTTTTAAGGTTTTACATATTTTTGCTTCACTTTTCAAACTCTGGTAACGAATGTGGCGCGTAAGGCCCCTGCTAGAGTTAACCCATTTATGATTTTTTATTAAAACATTCATTCAAACACCCAGCCCCCAAAAGACGTTAACTTTCAACGAGAAATCCATTCCGGCAAGACAGGCTCAATTTAAGACTGCCGCTTCTCCCCAATTCAACTTCTAACAAATTTTATTCATGAAGATGTGCAGGGTAAATTCAACACCCGAAACAAATTTATTGTGTGAATACAAAATTATATCTTAATAGTGAACGAGAGTACTTTGCATGTGACAGGTTAACTTCAAACGAAGTGCTCGGAGTTTAATGAAGACATTTTTCTTTTTTTCACTCAGGCGAGATCGCATGAAGTGAGAACCGTAGGAAAAATCACGGCGTTCAAGGGAGCCCTCGGACAAAGGAGCCCAATACACTCATCTTTGAAAGCCGTCCGTCGCATACGTTGTTCCAAATTTTTCGGACCCTCGTGGATTCCGCTTAAGTAAAAAATAACATCGTATTAGGTGTTAGGAACTCGAGTACAAAGATGACTCTTGAAACTTCAGCTCTATAGGATTGCTTGCAATCGTAAATTATCTTTCCGTTGTTTGCACGCATGCGCACGCAATAAATTTTAGGGTATGTCACATTCAAAATATTTTAACTTTAAATTTATAACATTTATTCAAAATCTTTAACATGATTATAATCAAAAGAATTTAAGCAAATAAGACGGCTAATATTTCAGACATAACTGTATTCACGCTTGAATTATTAAAAAATGAAAATGGGTGTTCAAGCTAAACGCACATTCTGAGAAATCGGCGAAAAAAATGGAAATTAGCGCTCCCTGAACTACTAACAGCAAAGTTCAACTGGTGTTTCATGGTATTTCCGAGCACAATCTGGTTATCCTGTGCTTGAAATTGATTCAAATATCCACACTAGAGCAAGTTTGAGCTTGTAAACATAAGTGTATTACGCACGTAAGACACTCAATGACAACAAAAACCTTCAATTGAGCAACTAAAATCAATAGTTCAGGTAAAATAAAAACCAATTAAGAAATGAAAGAGACAGTGAAGTACTTAAAAAATCATACAATCTTAAAACCACGATAAATCTTTATTATTGCCAAAAATTGACAGAAACGCTGTACCTACCCTTGAGGCGGAATAGGGTAGGCAGTAGGGTTAGGTAACTTGGGTTTGTCTACCGTTTGCTATGGGACTGGCGACCCCAGGGAGACGCTGTTAAGTTGCCTCAGCTATAGATGGCCCTCCGGGACTTCTGTCTTTCAAGCCCACTTTACTTCTCTCAATATTCACATCATCTTCGTTATCTTTTCTTAGTCTTTTATTCCTTTCTATTCTTAACTTCCTGTTTTGGTACGTCGGCAATCCTGTGTGGAAATAAATCTTATGCATAGACACCCAGATTCCCCATGGCTCAAGCCACGGAGGCGGCGCGATCTTTACCATTCCCACCGGAGTTGTAGCTGAAGTGGAGTCTCACAGTGCCCCCCACTGGACTCTTG
Source organism: Orchestia grillus (assembly GCA_014899125.1). Lineage (NCBI taxonomy): Eukaryota > Metazoa > Arthropoda > Malacostraca > Amphipoda > Talitridae > Orchestia > Orchestia grillus. Next base: position 21,854 of record VOMN01050677.1, on the reverse strand, counting down.
GGTTCTACACTGGAGCCCAACACTCAAAAACGAGCACCACGACCTGATTCTCCACACCTGAGTACCTGAATAACGCTCTCCCATTGGTCCCCCATAAGCTCTTCAGGGTCCCACTGCCATTGTCCAAAATTCACTGACCAATCACGACGCGCCCCATATCAAACGCAGTGAACAGGCGCAATAATTTCTGACCAGTCAAATCGGCCGAACGCGGCTGATGAGACACGTACGCGACTGGTGTTTACATTGCAGAAATTCCTGAGGTCTGTGCGAACGTCTACTGTAGATTTTGTATCGAAACGCAATCTCAGTTACGGACGATTGTTTTTATAATGCGATGTAGTACTGTCGTCTGAGAAGCCGGGTGCCCAAGCATTGTCGAGCAAGAAAGCTTCAGCGTTTTATTACTGCGTTTCATTTAATTTCCATTCAAGGACATTCATTTCACTAACCTCAAGAAATGCGATTCAAAGGTAACTTATCACTTTGTGTCCGAAGTGGGTCATATATGGTACACGCGATCATCTAACCTAACCTAATGTAACCAAAGCACTATTATGTACAAATAAAATTTTCGAGTTTTCGTCAAATTTGTGTTCATCAATCGAATAAGCTAGTTCTGATTCGAAAGAAAATTAATAGAGTAACCAAATTTGTGCAACCAAAATACTTCATTTTTAAATTCACGGTAGAGATATTTGTCAGCATGTAATTTTACCTGCGTGGAGAATCGTAGTCAAAGTGTTAAACAATATTTCACGAGCGTCCTAAAATTGGAAAAGCACTCATACAGTCTAGCCAATCAGCATGGTTGCTGAACACAAATTTCTATGGATGAGGTAAGTACATCTTCGCAGCTAGACAAATCTCCCAAGATATCATGCGAGCACGCAACTGCAGTGAAAGCCGTTTGAACAATGCGTTATGCGACTCGAACGACAGATTTTAGAAGTACTTACCTGGCTGGAATTTCAGGGTGCATGCACCTTTTATGTTGAAAATTTAAATTATTGAGTTTTGAACAATAAATTTGGCAGCAATGTTGGCAAAATTGACATTCACTATGTGCGCAACTTTTGAATCAGTTCTGCGTAGTGGTAACAAACTTGAGCAACGCCATTGTTTGGGGACCGTGTTACGCTTTTTGGCACTGTCCAGAGGAGGAGTTGCTTATGATAAAGGCATGAAATGTTAGCAATGAATTAGCGGGATTATTGGAATCCCAATAGGCATAAAACTGAGTGCAGCTGCTATGATGATTTCCTGAAGCTGTTGGTTGTTCCGTGGTCCCGGAGGAGGTCAGGCACTATAAGCAAATAATTTTATTACATATAACATCGAGAAGTCAGTTTTCCTAACAAAGCTGAATGACACAATTCATGCCTAACTGCTCCTATAATTGATCCTGAATAAGTCTTCGCTCTTGGCAAACATCTGAATGCATGAAAGGAACATTTTAAATTTTTCAAATAAGATTCAGTCGCGTAGTGAAAAGCTGATTATGATTCAGTGCACACGTTATCCAGTAAGTAGACACACACCAGCTGATACGCTGTGAGCACACCATCGTTTCAAGGATGCATGCGTTAATTCATAAGCAAATTGCTAGAAAATATCCCAGTAGTAGCTAGAATGAAATTTGATTACACGACGTAGAATGAAATTATCGCTCTCGAACAGACGCTGCTCGCTGCATCCACACCTCTGAGACACGGCCACTTTGGGCAGCCATCTGGCGGCCGTGGATGAACAACAAGATCATTTTGGATCTTGTTTTGAACCTCAGTCAGGATCAAGTGAGTGCTACGGGCACGATGACTCATGCAGAGAAACGATATTTTCAATGCAATTTGGCATCTTGGTCTGATTACCCAGCACTTTAACTCTGTCGGGATGGTGTGAGGAAAGAGGCTTGGTGAACCTTAGTTTAAAATGTGGTCCAGCTGAATCATTATTTCCTTTACTCTGTAGGATGGGTCAATTTATCGTTGTACGTACGACAAATACTAAATTAAGACCTAAGACTATAACACTTCTTATACATAAAACATCCTCATTCATAAAACGTACTAAATATTCTCACTTCTTACTACAGCTTGTCGTGAAATTAAAGGCTTAGAAAGTGTGCGTACATAAAAACTGAACCTTTATGTTTTGTAGACAGTTATTTTGTGTGATGTATTAATTTCTCATGCATTCGTGAAAACTTTGTTCGAAATTTATTAGTGAACATGGAATAAATGTAACACAGAAAAATTATGAAACATTGCTGATAAAATTCACAAAATCGATGTAATGAACAAAAGTTCCCAGGATTTAACAACAATTTCAGCTGCTATGAAGCAATGAAGCTCCGACGTTAATTGGAAACCACTTCCTCGAATTAAACAATTACTTTCTTCACCTGCAATGCAACCTTCATGTATGCAGAGCAGCTCGCCAATTGCACGCCAATCGTCGAAAGTAAACTGACACAATAACACGTAAACTGACACAAAGTAAACTGACACAATAACACGTAAACTGACACAAGGTAAACTGACACAATAACACGTCTTTACATAGCACGATGAGCAGCTGCAATCCTCTGCCAGAGCTGTGAAGAAGCTTTAATATTGTGAGGAAACTTTGATTCTTTATAGCGCTGATATTCTCTCTGTGTAAATTACTTTTCCCTGCATTTCTGGGGCAATTATCCAAATTTATTCAATGAAGGCATATTTATTTTTGACTAGTCCATACAAACTTTTGCGTCCGCAAAGTTGGGACTTCTTTTATGAATAACTGTATGTACTTTTAAAACTGGCAGCGTTATCCCTTTTTTTCCTGAGCGCCCGAGTGAGTACCACGAGAGCGCCACAGAGGCTTAAGTTTCCCAGTCGGTCATGCGTTAAATGAGGCGCATGAATAATTCACTCTGGCAAGTGAGTGTACAAATCCCTGCGTTCAGTTTTTTGTGCTGTCATTGGATTCATGAAATAACGTGCATATATATCATTCCTGTGCATTAGCCATGTCTAGTCATGTTCGGTGGCCATGATGTGTTGCCATGTACAGTGGCCATGATGCGTACTGGCAAGTTCAGTGACCATGATACGATGTCATGTTCAGTGGCCATTATGCGTACTGCCAAGTTCAGTTTCGCCATTGTACGTACTGCCAAGTTCAGTTTCACCATTGTACGTACTGCCAAGTTCAGTTTAACCATTGTAAGTTGTAAGTACTGCCAAATTCAGTTTAACCGTTGTAGGTATTGCCAAGCTTAGTCGATGTGATAAAAGTTGTCCTGGTTAGTAACCAAGATTCGTACTGCATTATCCTGTAGCCATGGCACACGCACTTGTCTCTGGATTTAAGTTACTTCACATGGATGAATATGTGTTTATATTCATTTACATGTTCTTTCAAATAAAGTTGTTGTTATGATATTATTATCATTAGTCGAGAAAGAGTAGAATGCGATGAAAACGTCAAATGCTAGTTGTGATTCCCGTAGACTAAAAATTGGAAATAAAAATTTGCGTGGAAATTTATTTCGAAGATGATGCTGCCACAGTTCGTGATTGTAGTTGTTAAGAATTTCTCATCTCCGCAACATCTCCGATATTTCACACGTGAATACTTTCAATAATTTTTCCGGAATTTCAAGGCAGAAGGACCTCCTACCCCAATAGATACCTTGGGTTTGTAATAAAAAAATTTCCCAAGCCACGTTTATTATTTTTCATTAATTTGTATTATATTATTTTTCATTCACGTTCATTATTTTCCTTATCAACTTCACAAGAGCTGGCTATCGGTCGTCTAAAGCCTTTGTGAATAAATTTTCTCGTTTTTTACAATATTATCCGGGGTCAAATGAACATGGAAATGTAAGCTTAATGGGAATACGGATCCGATGTGCTTAATCATTGAAAATTTTAATATTTTACATTTGTTACGAAAGAAAAAGGAAATAATGTAAAGAATATTAATTGTTCAAAGCTACTTTTGATAAATTTGCTTGGTATACTGAGAAAAGTATAATGAATAACTTTATTCAGTAGGCCTGAATGATATTACAAGACACTGAAGTTCGTCATAGAGAATAAATTCAAAAAAAAGATCAAAGAGAAGTTCTCTATGAGGTAATATTTTGAATTGTGGTAGCGACTGAATAGTGTTTACCTTTACATTTGCATTGAATAAACCCTGATGCAGAGGAAATCAATTGACATTCATACTTTTATACAGTGCTTTCGAAATGACCACAAGAAGAACGAATTAAATCTTCTAAGCTCTTTTTTTATGCCTTGCCTGAATGTTTGCTGCTTCTGCGGCAAGCATCCAGCGGCTGCTGCTCCTGCGCTTGAGCTTTCGGGGCTTAGGTAAATATTTTGTTGCAGAGGTGTTTGGACCAGCAGGTGAGGGCAGGTATGATAAAATTTATTTTAAATACTTCATTTAAATAATTTTTTATAAGAGTAGTAGCCCGGATACCGTATACGAGTATACCACACAATTTACTTGAGACAGTCCAAATTCCAGGAGACATTTGAAATGATCAACCTCTGTACTCTTTTCGAGCCCTAGTCAATTCAAAAAGAAAATTTTAAATAAGCCACAAACAGTCTTTGGAAGAATTTTCATGAAGCCTTTTGGTAGCGAATATAAATTCCACGGTAGGAACAACTCCAGTAGCTCGAGTACATTTTCTGGTCGCGCGCGCTGCAAAGCCTCAGCAAAACCAACTAAGCTCGCTAAGACCAAACCTTCTCATTTCCTCCGCTTGAAATAAGTCTATATTTAGAAGCGCATTAAAACACCAGCAGCCGAAGCAATCGATTGAATCGAGAAAATATCGCGTAGTTATTCCGATCAGAGGAAATGAAAGAAACAGGGACGGGTTTTTGCAAGGTCTCCCCGGTGCAGCGGAGCTCAGGCAGCGCCGCTTTTTGGGCGTCGCGAGGGGCGGCCGCGGCGGATGCACGCCGCCAGCATTTTTCCTCCTGTGTATAATTTGAAGCTTTTTGTTGAGTGGTCGCTAAATGGGAACTTTAGCGCTGTCGATAGGAAACTGTACCGTTGATTGTTCTGTGGTCATGATCACATTGGTTGAACGGCTCGGGAGGTTGTTTTTTTTTAAAAGGAACGATAATATTTTTATGTAATAGGAATAAATGAGGCGATTTAGCTTCGTAACTCTTCCTTACGATCTCCTTAACCGACGATGCGTCGTAGTTGAATGTTACGGTTATAATTTCTCTCACTATGCTGGGTGTCTGACAAAAAAAAGTATACCGTAGTTTGACTTGATATTACTCGAAATCTGTCTTTCATATTTTAGGTCTGTAAAGACTAGTTTTTAGAATAATATTTCTCCTATCAGTTTTTGAAGTTTCATCGAATTTCCTTGCACAGTAATAATTCACTGAAGTTTTCAGTAGAAACTATTTAAAATTTGTTCTCGAAAAGTATTAAAATTATTTAAAATCAACTGTGAAAGGAAAAAAACTCGAACCAAGTTATGAATGGCAAACTAATTTCCGTAAAAATACTATAAGTGCCATTTCCCTTTAGTTATATGGGTCATTTCTTTCCACATGTCCTCCATTTTAATCAAAGCATATTTGAAACTTCGTTTGCACTGCTCTCATTACTCTCTCACGCAATCATCTGTGGACTTTCTTTCAGTAAATTTACTTCATGTGTGACCTTATCACACAACTGGGTGATGTTCTTTGTAGGAGTAAAGTACACTTCACAAGGAGTTAGATCAGGAGATCGTGGAGTCCACTCGATATCATGATTCAAAGTTACTATGCGATTGAGAAAAGGCTCATCCAGCCTATCTCTGACAGTGCACCGATGATGAGCTGGGGCGCCATCTTGAAACCATCATATTGGATTATAATAAATCGATAGCCGTAAAAGATTTAGAGTGCTGAGATTATCCTTCCGCTGTTCATACTCAAACAAATATTAGGTCAATTCAAGTTTTCGTCGTAAAAATATGGGACTATAGAAAAGCCATTCCTGCATATTCGAAGCCATAGAGAGAGTTTTTTCCGACAGATTCTGATGTCGAAATTAAATTGAGGTGGATTGTTTTGTGGTGTGCATTGATTGATGTTATGACTGCTTACTCTGCCGTTCATAATAAAGGCTGCCGCATCGCCAATCATCACTTCATCTAAAAAAACAGGCTGGATAATGAAAAACAGGCTGAAAAAACAGGCTGGATAATGTTTACAAATTGTCTGCGACGAGGCAGATCAGTTTCGAGGAGTTGATGTCTAACATAAATCTTAACGGTTTACATTTTCAAATCTTTCTTAACAATGAGGTTTGAATGCGGATTTCGTTAACTATGAATTATTCTTTAAATCTGTTACGTGGACATTTCGTTATATTTTCATTCGAACATTTTCAATATTTTCTTTAGTTCTCACAGTTACCCTCCTCCCAGAACGGCCTCTGTTTAGAATCAGACTCGTTCCTTTTTCTTCTTACTTCCGGACGTTTCGACTAACGAATAGCACACTTACTAGGTGAACGCATATGTAGAAAGCGTTCGGTGAACAAATCTTTCTCTTGCTTGATGCTTCTAGGCCTAGAAAAATTCGTAACTACAAACACTCGTTGCTTTGGTGTTGACTATAAAATGAAGAGCGATTTGTGATGAAATTGAAGCAGATGAATCTTGAAAAAATCTTGCAAGAAATCTTAAAAATCTTGTAAAGCCTTGGAAATGTAGGTGGTATCATAGATACATAAAAAAATGCTTCGTCCTTTAACTTTCAATAATATTATTACCTATTTTGTAGTCACTTAAATCACTTTTGTTTTCTTTCACCTTTGATTTTAAGTAATTTCAACATTCATGCGCAAACACATTTTCAATAGTTTCCAATGAAAACATCATGGAACTGATACCGTACTAGGAAATTCAATGAAAATTTCAAAACTGATAGAAAAAAGGCTACTCCAAAAACTAGTTTGTACAGGCCTGATATATGAATGATACTTTCGAGTAATATCAAATCAAAGTACGATATACTTTTTATGTGGGGCACCCGGCGTACATACGAACATCACGTGGTCTACGTCATTGGAGAGCTGGCCTGCCCTGCTTTACTATAGCTATCTGTACACACGGTCATCCCAAAGTAGCCCCTCATTTCAAAATATTTGAACTTTTTGCATTAATTGTTTTATTTATTCAAGTGTTTTCCATACGTTCCATGATGAATGGGAATAAAATCTACGTTTTTCTTTTCAGATAGATTATTTTGTTAGAAATTTGTAGACTCGAGAAACTTGGCTTTACAGTTCCCTTGTAGTTCATTGTGAAATCAGTCGATGTGTTCTTAGACGGCTTGGGAAGCGGGTAGCCAATGATTGCACCTTCATTGCATTTCAAATAAAACAATCAGATGCGTTTTCATGACCTGTTCATTTATTGGAAAAATATAATTTCAAAATAAGTTAGAAATACTTAAAAACTGTGAATTACTTTTCGATCATCTTGTAGTTATTACATTAAGTTTTGGTTCATACAAGCTTTCAGATTTTTTATCTTCGTGCTCTTTTGTGGTTTGCATTCACCCTCTTACACTTGCAATCATTGCATGTTGAGATTGAAAACCTGCCAAGTATTTTTTTAGAGCATCAATTGTTACTTGACCGAACATCTTTTAAATTGGCCATTTAAAGTATCGAAGCGCTTCAGATCGTTTCCTTTTTGTTTATGGCTGTCACCAAAAATTTCATCTCCGTTTCGTGATGACTTCCACGGAGAACTACTGCAGCTTCAGGCCCCAGCTCTGCACGACAGCAGCCATCGAGGGAGAGCTTGTTTACGCGATCCCTCAGATGCACCCGACTCCTGGTGTCTATGCTGCATGTGCTGGTACAGTTGTGGTGTGTGTAATGTGTACAGCTACAGTTGTAATGTGTGTAATGGGTGCTGCAACAGTTGTGGTATGTGTAATAAGTGCAGCTACTGTTGTAATGTGTGCTGCAACAGTTGTGGTGAGTGTAATGTGTACTGCTGCTGTTGTAATGAGTGTAATGGATGCTGGTACAGTTGTGGTGTGTGTTGTGGTGGCTGCTAAAGTTGTGATGTATGTTGTTGTGGCTGCAACAGTCATGGTGTATGTTGTAATGGCTGCTACAGTCGTGGTGTATGTTGTAATGGCTGCTACAGTCGTGGTGTATGCTGTAATGGCTGCTACAGTCGTGGAGTATGCAATGGTCGCTACTACAACTGTTATGTATGTTGTGGTGGCTGCAACAGTTGTGGTATTGACGTTGTGGATGCTCCTGTAGTTGTGGTATAGGCGTTGTGAATACTCCTTTAGGTGTAGTATAGGCGTTGTGGATGCTCTCGCAGTTGTGGTATAGGCGTTGTGGATGGTGCTACAGTGCACGATGCAACCCTTTTGTAGTTGTCCTATTACAATGTGTCCTAAAAATATTTTATGTTACAGTGCTTTCGTGTTTCATTTATCCGGGAAATAATGAGACAGCTGAACTAATTTCTACAAACTTCAAAAAATATACGAATATATCTTGCATAGCGAAGTTATTTGATGCGAAAATTCTTTACCATCCCAAACTTATCGTAAATGGTTAGAAAAATGTTTGCAAATGTCCCGGAAAGTAATTACATTCGATTCTGACTTCAATTTTGTTTCTAACGTTCCTAGAAACGTCGTTTTTAGAAACTGCAACCTTATCCCCCATCGTGGCGTAAACACCTTCAAGTAAGTCCAGAGGGCTCAATTCTGTCGAAATAGGAGACAATTTTTCTTGAGCACGAAACGGGTAACACGGGACTTCGGACAGTCCTGAGTCAATTTTCCATTTTGCTCTGAATAATTTTTAATTGTCAGATCTGAAGCTGTCAAGAAGGAAATCTATTAAAGAATTATTTTTATTTGATGCGTTCAAATAGAAGTTCCAAAGATAAAAATTGAGGGCTTGGATAACAAAACTGAGTTAGTTTTCTAACACTTTTTACTTACTGAATTCACTTGATCAATTTCTAGTTCAAAAGTAGCAGTTTCTTGGCAACTTATGGAGGCGCTGCAGGGCTGCTGACTGGGCGGCCTCGGGAGCTGCTCCGAGTGGCGTCTGCTCTGCCGACACGCCCCTCTGGAGGGGGGGGGGCCTGCTGGCACCGGAACGATTCAATTTTCTCTTGTGCAAATTATTCAATAACTGTCGAGTGAAGCATTGAATTACTGGCATGCATTTTTCAGAAAATGTTTTGCGTTTCTCCGGAAGTGATTGTGCGCATTGAAAATCTGTGTCATGTTCAACATTCCCTCACGATACTTCATAAAATCATGGCCACTAAGGCCAGTTCTTTTTCTATCTTAGACTTCAGCTGCCAGTGATTTACAAAATTTCACTACCCCTTTAACGTACGTGTTTGCTGCTCGCATTCGTAAATGTATTTTTTGACAAAGGATGTTCAGATTCGCAACGTGTGCTGCAACATGTTGCACATATTTTGGAGTGCCTCAGGATTTTTTACAAATATTTCCCCTTTATTTTTACAATCACGTCAAAGTTTTGGAAGATCTTTAGCATAAAATTATCAGCCTAGAATTGAGTACCAGCTTTTTTTCCATCATACAACGTCGGCGTAAATACTGTAAATACTGCAACTGATCGAGCAGTTATCCTTTATATACGAAAAGTGTAAGATATCCTGTAATATGAAATTCTAATTAAAAATGGAAATATTGCCGCAACTTTTAGAGATATTGCAATACGAGGAAACATTTCCTCTGAACACTCACCACGAGTTTGACGGGATGCCACAAAATCAACGCGGGTCAAAGACGGCGCATTGCTGTCTGCTCTCTCCCACCCAAGCTTTCTCATGTACCAAAGAACGAATGAAAACAATTATAATTTCAATGTTTAAGAAAAAAAGCTCATTCCGAGGTCAAGATTTATTCTGATTTTATGCGTATAATTTTGAAAAGGCTAATGCGCCTTAGCACAAACTGCATCCTGCACACAAATAGTTCCAAAATTCAGGTTAATAAAGATACGATTTAGAGCCTAAGCACTAGCGTCGAAAATCACTGGCTCTCGTTATCATTATGTGTGTTGAAGAGCTAAATTTGCGGTCTAAAACCCTTGCTGTGCTTCTCAAAACGACTAGAAAATACTTGACTCTAAGGATGATTATAGATTTCCCGTTTAAATCTGACGGTTTTATGAAAGAAAGCGAAAGCGGATTGGTGTGATAAGAAACGCTTCTGGAGGGCTATTTACATGAATTTGGCCTGTTTAAGTTTACAGGTTTCTCCATTACTTTTTGACAACCCTGTGTTGAGACTTCCAGGACGCGAGATCGAGGAATTCGAATTTTTTCGTCCATGAAGCTAGACTGCTTCCCATGAATATTTTTAGGAACAAATTAACTTAACTTAATATCAATGAATCCCCTATCGAATTCTGCTTCAATATCATGTCCTTTTTTTGCACAGGCAATATTTAAGGAAGGTTTTCTAGTTGAATTAAAAAACCGAAATTCACCAAAATCTAGGCCAATATCTTCAATTGGCAAAACACGGTCAATTTCTTGTATCGCAATCTATTCATAATTTGTGCTTAGTTAAATACTGCTCGGCATGTCGCCACTTCTACAGGCAGTAGATACTCCAAAATTTCACCGATTAGTTGCTTCGACCATCCAGTTCTTTTTTACAAGTTCGAAATAAAGGTCATTGGTTTCCATCGCGTGTAGAAGATGAAGGAGAACAAGTAATCGAAAAATATTTTGAAAAGTACGTTTTACGTGTGGGTAGTGCAAAAAATTATTATTATTTTCAATACTCTTTCCCCAAATAAAAGGAATATAAAAAGCTAAAATTATTTGAATATTTTCCATGATGCTGCTCTGTAAATACATATAAAAGCCAATTGGTGCCTCTAAGCATATACATACATACATATATATACAGGAACTTAAGAGGTGCACAAGGGGTATGGACATTTCTTGTTTTCGTAAGTCTTGTTTTCGTAATTTCTTGTTTCAAAAGGCGCATCAGGGGCTTAGAAATTGGATTGCTTCTCGAGTAACGTGTATCCGAATTTTCATGCACTCTCGTGAAATGAATTGAGTGAAGGGATCTCATGCATGAATTGAGTGAAGGGATCTCATGCATGAATTGAGTGAAGTGATCTCATACATGAATTGCGTGAAGGGATCTTATGCATGAATTGAGTAAAGGGATCTCATGCATGAAGTGTGTGAACGGATCTCATGCATGAAGTGTGTGAACAGATCTCATGCGTGAATTGAGTGAAATAATCTCATGTATGAATTGAGTGAAGGGATCTCATGCATGAAGTATGTGAACGGATCTTATGCATGAATTGAGTGAAATAATCTCATGCATAAAATGGGTGGAGGGATCTCGTGTGAATAAAAACCCTAACATAGACGATGGGTCGGTGATCCACACACGTTTCTGTATAGAAGCCGCCTACGCTTCTCCAGCCCCGTATAAGCCACACGGCCCTTCATTGAAATGTAAAACGGGATTTAAAAAATGACAACTAAGTATCTCGACCTGTACGTATAACTTAAAGTAATCATTATACGTAAATATTTAGTATACCGTTACGTAAAGCATATGATTATTAGTCTACTTATAACTTTAGGTATGCTCTGTTTCTGCTCGATTACTGCTTTAAGAATGTCAGGCTGCGTTCTTGTTTAACGAACCAACGCAATAAAGTTTGCTTTTTCAGGGAGCCTACATGTAAAAAAATCCTTCGTAAGAGAAAATATGTTCACGTCTAACATGCGTTTGGTATGATTGGACGAAAATGTTTTGATCAAAGAGTCCAAATAACTTTCCTAACACGTGCATCAGCGCAATCAAACGAAGCAAGCTTAAGATTACATTCATTTCATTTTTCTTTTTACGGTCATTAGATAAAAATAGGGCAGACAGGACTTACAACAACATTCTTTGCTCATTTTCATCTGCATTAACTTCGTGTCATCCAATTGAGCTAAGAAACAGCTGGACAGTTTCACTTCGTTAAAACACTCTACCCGTTGGCATGCTGTCCCGCATTGAAAACTTCATTTATTAACGATGCGCGTCAGGGTACAAGGGTGCTACGTCTCGTGCGCTTGGTGTGGGAGTTACAGAGCGCCTGCTCAAGTGAAGCCGTAAAATACATTCGGTCCTTGAGTTTCCTTCTCAATTCAGTACAAGACCCAATGTTGTCTGCAATATGTCTATAGGATCTAAATTGAGGGGATGATAATACATGAATTATAAAAAGAACATTCTCGTTGGAATTTTTAATCCACCCATTTCTAAATTCTTAAGATTTTAAATTAAAAATTTACCTCAATCCATGCCAACTTGATGCAGAATAAGTTATATGTTCTTCAAGGGGAGAGGCGTTTATTGCCTATGCAAAGTTATTTTACATGATGTACGTTCACTGAAAATCTGTGCAAAAATCTTTTTTAAACTACTTCATTCCTATTTCCACGCTAACAACTTTACTGCAGTAAAGAAACAACTCTTAGAAACGTTTCAACAATAAAATTTGTTTTTCACTTGCTCTTACGAATATTTCGTTTCATTTTAACTGACTATAATATTTCCCAATTGATCCTGCTCTGTTTGTTCCACGAGGTTATTTTGCAAGATCTTATCTCATGCACACCGTTCATGTTTCCTGTAGTTTAGTCGCTCATGTCAAACGTAAAACTACTTAAGAAACTAATTTAGATAAAATAAGATTTTTTAAACTCTAATTTGAACAAAAAATCTATGTTTTACGACCATTATTGGCACATAAAGACTAATATACGACGTGTATTAAACTGAAAGTGCCCTAAGAAGTCCGGCATTTTTTGCTGCAGACTAAAATCATTCTAATATTAAACAACAAAAGCTCTTAGAATTGGTTTGAAAATTACTGTATTTGCATATGAGAACGGCACTGTCACGTGGCCACCGGAACATCACTCCCCGAATGGGATTTTAATAGGAGGAAGAGACTCTTGGGAAGACCGTAGATCTATGCTACTGCGCTCTTATTGAGTCCCTTTAGATGTAAATGACTCTATCATTACGTGACTTATCGAACAAGGAACTTCCGCCTTTCACAGTATTTCGAAGTATGACGCCATAGATGACTTTATGCATAACTTTATACGTGTGAGGATACGTTTTAATTCTCATGCCTTGAGTGAAGGACCACTCTCAGATTGCAGATGTTCTTATTTGGCCACAGCAGACGATCGTCCACAGCAGACGAATGCTAATGAGCAAGATTTTGTATAAGTTGTGACAACGATAATAGCCGTCAGCCTTAAAAGTACATCTATTTATACCAACGCTCATGCTCCAATTGATGAGTGAATGCCTCAATAATATCGAAGTCGTATGGCCCCATGTTTCACAGACCACCAACATTTACGTCTAGTAACTTGGCGCGGTTAAATTTTTCGTATTGATTTCTGCGGTCCAACTTTTCATTCGACAGAAAATTTCGTTTCAATTTGAGGGAGAATATTATGAATGTTTCTCAGTTAAAAATTCAGTTGGCGACGGAATTTTAAAACCTGTATAGAGCCCCTACCCGAACACAGAGAAAGTAGCATGAGTGAAAAATTAATTACTGTAATAAATTCCGAATTCCCTGTTTCGCTTGTAGAGTCTCTAATGACGCACATACCTTATTCCATTAATTCTCACTAAAATCTGGTATTTTAGCAAGATTTTCTACAAACCTAAAGTAATACGAACGTGGTAACATTTAGAAAACCTTGAATAGAACTAATAGTAGACCTAGACGAATGGAACTTTCAAACACGATGCATCAAAGTAGAATCAAACTCGGCATACACTTGCGAGTTTCTCAAACTCAGACCGCTCAAAAATATCAATTCTAGCTCAATACGCGGAAAATATCAGAATCCTTTCAGCCGATATTCTTTTTTATTTCCAGGCGCAAACGCAATACCTCCTTCACGAGCGTAACATTAGCCGTATTCAAGGCAATTGTAACTAACAATGCAGCCGTACAATGGGCAGCGCGTCTGACAACAATGGCAGTGATTTGAAGTTCACAATAGCGACTTGAGAGCTGTATTGTAGCTCTGCTCTGGCACACAGCATGGAAGGTGAATTAGTAGAGTATTAGTGACGCGTTAGTGAGGTGTAAGTGACGTATTACAGCAGTAAAGAAAGGCAAAACCGCACAGCAGATTTATTGCATGGAATGCCGCTCATATTGACTCTTGCCTCTGGGCTCTGGAATGCGAGTCTGGAATGAAGCTTGAGCTGAGCGGCATATCTGGTGCGAAAACACGTAATTTTAACTTTTTTTGTTCTGCATGTCAAGTTCCAATGACGCCTTTCTGGAGTGATTAGAGTGAATTACGTATCTCTTCCATTCTCACTTTTCGAGATGGTCCGCTATGAAATGTCTTCAGTGTAAAACAGTAGAAATAAACATTTCAGTTTTTTGCTGCCCAGACTAACTTGACGCACCTGGAGAACGTTGAGTAGCACATACCTATGCATTCATTATAGATGGTGAGAAAGATCAAATTTCATTAACGTACATATCATGTTAGGAAATTGTTTGACTTGACGTCTTTACAAGCATGAGAATCGTTTCTCCCAATGGGTGGCAGTCGATATACACTGCGAGGAACATTCAGACGGCATTGTCGACGTTCTGCAGCTTATGTCGTCTGGAGCTCCGGGCACGGAAGGCTCCGCGGCATCGCGTACGGTAAAAAATAGACCGTTTGACTCCTGTTCAGCTCAGCACGCGGGAGTTGGGGCATGTATGTAAATACTTACTTGACCAACGTATTGATGCTGCATTTGAAGCACCTGAAGATTGGATGTACAACGATTTTTGGGGCATATCATATCAATGAGTGGGCGAGTAAATCAGCGTAAAACAGGCATTAATTGTCTAAGGATATTTTTACTAAACGAAATTGATTGAAAATGTTGTAACGAAGTAGCGCCAATTGAAGTTCAAATTCCCAATGTGAGTGAAGATGGATTTATGAAGAGCGATGAGCTTCAGTCTCATAAATAGCAAGTCAATGAAGATGTGCTATTCTGGGCAAAAATACTTACACGATTGCACCAGTGAACTGACTTCAAATGATTGCATGCTCCATCTCACAGCCCTCGAGCCCTCGTCCAGCCTGCAGCAGTTGTCATTC
The DNA here is from genome assembly GCA_014899125.1 of Orchestia grillus. Classification (NCBI taxonomy): domain Eukaryota; kingdom Metazoa; phylum Arthropoda; class Malacostraca; order Amphipoda; family Talitridae; genus Orchestia; species Orchestia grillus. Next base: position 6,625 of record VOMN01050677.1, on the reverse strand, counting down.
TCCGTCTCGTCGCGGTACTAGTTTTGCAATGTATTTACTCGTCTCTTCAACGGGATTGTTATTTGAGCAGTAAATACACTGTACACGCATATACTGTGTGCGTTCCCGCATCAAATAAAAATGTTGGACCCTCACGATGTGCTGTACCAGAGTGTAGTATGGCTCACCCCATGCAGTGTGCGAGAATTCACTGAAATTCCTTACATTTTGTCAAAATGAGTTTTTTATCATCGTATCACGTTTGATCTCGCGCTGTTGCTTGGATAGTAAGATATTCTGTATATTTTCTATTTCAAGTTTTGAATTTCAATGAAAAACCTCCTTGATAAATTGATTTAAGGTTGGTTGGAACAGCTATTAATTCTTCACTGACTCACGGGGAACTTTTAAAATTGAGCAACATACAGACTATCTATGGGTCCAGGTTTTGAAAACTAGACGAACTCATTACAAACTGCGCCCGTACGTCTTGAACCGACCTGCGCAGGACAAATTACATGTGTTCATAAGCCATGAAGGGTTTAAGCCGAGAATTTTCGTCTTGTTGGGTACAGCGTAGCGTCTGCATACTAAACGAGAATTCTCATTCAAATCCACTTTTGCGTTCATGTTTTGCTTACCAACAAGCCGATTTTTGCTTACTGATCGTAATAAAAGATGCTCCATACGTTCGTGAAAGAGAAATGAAAAATTAGTATAGCGTGCGTGGAAGACAAATTAGTTCTAAACTAAATCACATGTGAAAAAAATCCTTTAATACGTCAAGCGTTGGGAGCGTATAAGCGCTCTGATGCTCCTTAGAGATGCTGATGACGCAATTCTAGCATAGTGAACATAATATTATCGGGCTGTTAATTTTTAAGTAAATAATGATAAAATCTGAAGGAATAACTTACCCTATACTATTTTAAATATTATTCAATTAAATAAGATCTCACTTTCATTAAGTTTTTGCTTTACGTTAGACCTTAGCCCGGTCAAATAATTACTACACTCTAATCAAACTGCATAGTTTTTATGACAGAAACTTCGTTCGAAGCTGTCCCGTACTCTGTTCGCGCTTATGCTCCTCTAATAAAAGTTAATCAAAATTTTGTTGAAGGCTAAAATCTACTCAGAACTTTGAATTAAATAAAGAAGTAGAAAACTCTTTTTAGACCAGTCATTTTTAAATCGGCTCTTTTTGCTCTTTTTGCAAGTCATTTTTATACACGGTATATGAAATCACAATATTTTACGATCAAAATCTTCACTACTGCACATCATTTCTGACAACGCGTATATGTCGAAATGGCGTGAATTGACACATGTAGAATTCATGCAACCTTCCTTTCAAAACAAGTAAGAAAAATCAGATAATGAAATTACACAGCCTATATTTCAAGTTAAATAAAAACTATCAGAGGAGTCTACTACGTATACGAATAGCTAGTAAAAGTCGCTCATACGGATGTCGTACGTTTACGACTCTCCAGTCATAAACGTACGACATGCAAGAAGATGACCAGCGCCAGTGTATGTACTACCGAGGACGCGAGCCCACCCACAGTTCCATACTAAAAGGTTTTTGAAAGGAGAGGTTGACTGAAGTTTCAAATATAAGCGACACTCCTCACAATGTGTTCCCTAACAGAACATTACGTTATAAAATTCCCTTTGCAAAACACGTAAGTTCATATATATATTTTATTTCCATTCAACGAGCAGGCCCCAAAGGTTTCCAATCGATTAAATGAAAATCATTCATGTCAAGAATAATATATTCATCGAAAGCTTATAGCATTCAAACAGCATTCAAAGCACAGGCAAAACAGGGATATCAAAGCAACAGAAACCTAGCTTTGCCGCTTACGATTTCTTAATTGGCAGCAACAGCTCGTACATCGCATCACCTTTACTATGCAAAAATATGACTCATCTTAAATGAAACTCTCCGTCGGATTGAATCCCGTGAGTTAGTTCCTCAAATGCCAAAAGCTCCTGTCGAAGACAACACGTGGCCAGCCGAGCCGTCCCTAAAGCAAGGCGGTGGTTCCAGGATCCTGCAAAATGGGTCGAAGGCTTGGCTAAATCTAGTGTCCACAACATAAGATAAAAACCTACTGTTCATAGGCATGTCAACCATGTGCATACGTCGAAGTATTTCGTGAAAGACCATGCCAAACTATACCATTCACACGCTGATTTCATGTGAAAAATGATTAGCTCCTTAAGAAAACATATTTACGTCAAATATAAATTAATGTATTCCTAATCCTAATTCAAGTGTTTTTTTATTAATCTACAGGGTGGGCAGCAAAAAACCCAAACCCTCTTTCTGGATGTCAATAACTCAGCAACGAATTGGCAGATTTTAATGGAGTTGTCTTAGTTTGCATATAAATTTGTTTTCTTTCACAAACAAACAGTAGCCATTGATCAACTCATGATATTTTTAAAAACATCTAAAATGCTAGGAAAGGGTAGAAAATTATTTATTTTTATTTTAATTTCTATTAGCTCAAACTGTTCACAGGTTCTCTGGAATGAGCGAAAATTTGTGGTCTTTGTTTTTAAACTTGTAACTATTACACACCTTTATGGAAATAAAAAGAAGATAATGTTTATTCTATTTTCTTTAGCTCACTTGGCGTCTTTTTTTAGCAAGGCACTCCTGACATTCCTGCACCAATTTCTGCATAACTTTTCTAATAACTTGATAATTGTTTTTCAGAGCAATAACCTCATTTTCAATTCGTTGTCTAAGCTCATCCAAATCTCGTGGAGATGTGGCATAGACCTTTGATTTGATATGTCTACACAAGAAGAAATCACATGAAGTGAGGTCTGGCGATTTTGGTGGCCCTTCTCTTCCATGTCCAAATCCGATGATGCGATTATGAAATGTACTTCGTGGAACGTTAGCTACTAGTGATCTTCTGAGGCAAGGAGTACCATCTTGCATCCACCGCATAGCTTCAAATTGTCTACCATAAGCTTGTCTAACCTGTGGTACAATTTGTTCTTCCACTATTTGACAATAGGTTTCACAATAGTTACCTTCATAAAAGAACAGTCCAATTACAGTCCCGTTTCCACACAATCCTGTCCATACTAAAACTTTTTCTCTGTTGAAAGGAACACTGAAATATGCTTCTTTGGGATGAGAACCACTTAATCCATGATACCTGTTGTTTTTCTTATTAACTTTCTCGTTCATGTGAAATGCACCTTCATCTCTAACAATAATTTTTTGAACAAACCGCAATGGTTGCTGCAAAAACCCTCCATAAAAAGTCATTCTCTTCTAAAATCTTGAAGCAAAAGTTCTTGTTGCTTTTTCAATTTGAATGGTACCATATGTAAATCCTGTCTAACAATTCTCCGAAACGTCGTCCTCGCTAAGCGTGGAGTGTTTCTTCTAAAGGAGATTCTCGGATTTATTTCATTAAGTCTTGAACTAAACGAATATTTTCTGGTGTTCTTGCAGTCACTTTTATTCCTGAATTACCTTTATTCTGATTAATTACTGTGCCCTCTTCTCTGAATTTTGTTATTATTGCTTCAATTTTAGCTTTTGAATGTGAATTTCACTCTGAAATATGTTGTGGAAATTGTTTTTGATCATGTTTGTAGCTGCCCCTTCGGATATAGCAAGTTACATAGGATGAAAGTGCGTTGTTCCGTTGATGGTTGCATTTTTAGGGTTGAAAATATTAAGCATCGTCATCTCTTGATGACGATGACGATGCTTAATAAGAGCCACTGTATCATTGCAACTAATTACAAAAAGTACATTAATTTACCAATTACTAAGTTATGGAGTTTGGTTTAGGAAAAATATTGTTATACGCTCTCCTAGCATTTTATATGTTTCTAAATACATTATGAATTGATCGATATGTACGTTTGGTAGGTTAAAGAAAACAAATTTATATGCAAACTAAGTCACACCACATTAAAATCTGCCCATTCGTTGCTCGACATTCAAAATGAGAGTTCGTGATGTCGCGGCCCATCCTGTACAAGACGTGTTATTTTATTTATTAATTTGTTATCATTGATTAATATATTATAATCATTGATTTAATTTATTATAATCATTTGTAAAGTAGATCATTGCTTAGTTTTGATTTTTTAATTCTTAACAGCTTCTTAACATACAACCAAAAAGTTTCTCTTCACTTCTCAAAGTATATTTCCAAGGCGAGCAGAAAATGTCTATCCATGTGTCAGCAGCATTAATCTCGTCGATCAAAAGTCATATTCATGTAACAGAAAATATTAGAAACACAATATCAAATTTGAAAATAAGTAAATAGCAACAAAACCTTTCTACCTTGCTTATGTTAGCAGGAAAACTTGTAAAATGGGCAGACGTATGTATGGCACACTACAATTCTGCCACTTGACTGCGAGATTTACTTTACTTTACCACTTTTAGGAAAACGTTACCTCATTTTACGTCGTGGTGCGGCTCAACGGTAGCGAAACAACGCGGTGCACATGTGGGATGATAGATGATCTCGTAACGATCGTACTCCAATACCACTCAAACTTGAGGCCACAAACTGTTCTACGCTCGATAATTTTTGGAAACCAATAAGAATTTCCCTGTAATAAATGTTTAGAAATTGTCCAGATCGTGCTCGTGAATATGGTACTTTATGAAGGCTTATTTTCTCATCTCGAGTCAATACTTCCAAATGGTCATTTTTATGAAACTCGCCACTGATAAGAAGGACTGCAAAAAAAAGATCAGACTGTGAAACTTGAACGTACATTTTAATCTAGAACAAATACTTCCGCTCGTGAATAACGTAGTAGAAGTCCGTAATGACGCTCAAACTGTCATAATTTCGACTCAAGTAGCACCACCCAAGAACCACGCGAAAAGAATGAGCGATGTGATGCTAATGAAGGCATATTATGTTTAATATACACTTGATAGCAGTGATCTGGGAGCTTGGGAGTTTTACTACAGGCAGTAAAATTTCAATGCTATAATTAATCGGGCGAGACAACGAGATATCCGTTATGGACGAGAGACGACATAGACGGGAACGCCTCGAAGCAACGTAGAAGCGTTCGCACTTTATTCAGAGACGACAGACACGTTCAAAAAACTCCCAGCCATTAAAATTGTTTCATATTTTGAAAATAAACGAGTTCAACGTCTCCTGTCTGCGTGGTGTCGAAATGAGTAAAGGCAAAAGCCCGTGCGCTCGAAAACCATGAAATCTCAAAGGGGTATCTTCAATGAACGCAAATTTCTCCAGCTGGAGTTTTCGCATGAAAGTCAATTTAGACTGTTCAGTTGCAAAACGTTAAGTTTCTATTTCACTTTAGCCTTAAGACTGAAGACATGTGCACTTAGAAACATCCCGGTTTAACACAATGCTTCATTATGAATCTAGTTCTCCTATTTTATAAACTAATTTAGTGAAGTTGATCAGCAGCTTAACGAGACCTGCATAATCAATCACAAGAGTATCCAACGATATCCCTTCGTACTTTTAAACTTCAACGACCAGGAAAAGTTCGACACAGCTTAGTTTAGGAGAAGCATAGGCATCAATGCCAGGATTCGTGGAGGCGCTCAGGCTAGCACTCGATGTCGTAATTAGTCCTCGAAAGCGAGATGGCTCAAAAGCCTCTCCTTCTCTCGAATAATATACAGGGTGGTGTAGAAAGGACAGACGCGTTTAAGGTGGACACTGGTGAAAGTATTATTTTCCATTATTATTCATCCAAGTATGATCTACATATACAGTATATGAATATGTATAGTACTAGAGTTACGTTGATTCGCAACAAGAAGTTGTAAAATATTCTTTCTCGTCGCCCTGGAGAAGGCAGCCGTATTAGAAATGAATAACAATTTTTTTTAAATCAATGACAGACAAATTTTGTCTCAGATAAAAGGGAGTAACATCGAAGGAAAGCTCATTTCAAACCACACAATAGTTGAATATTTTATGATTTTTTTCCAATTCGCATGCGCAGTTTGCCTTGGAAACGACGGATCATTTATTCATCAGAACCTACACAATATTAAATCAGATGGCCGAAACTCCCAAAATAAAAGGTGCTAAAGACTGTAGAATAAATTACTGAAAACCAGACGACGACAGACTTATTACGATGGCTTTGGAAGTTTTTCCACGGTTGATTTTCTATGTACAACACATAAATGGGGGAGTAAATTACATCAATATTCAAAGTTTGTGTGATAAAATATTTGAAATGTCTTGAGTAATGGCTCCTTTTGAGACATGCCTAGACCCAGCATGCATAAAAGTATGTATAAGAAAGGTGGCTTCAAAAAATATGTAAAATAGACGCTTTTGAAGACGCTGATGTGATATTGAAAAATCTATTTCCTTGACCAAAATCAAAATGTTCCCCAAGTGCACGGAAATTGTCACCTAAATCAGTTTCGACATTAAATTATAGTATGTATTTAGAGCATATTTAGAACATGTGAATATTTGCCCCATAATGAGTAAGTAGTGAATCAATTATGACTCTATGATGCTCCATCTGACGAGTATCTCATCTCGTTTCTATCGAGGCCACCATCAGGTACACGGAGGTACCTTTATGTGTACGTAACACGGCCACCCTCAGGTACACGGAGGTACCT
>VOMN01050675.1:0-14900 GCA_014899125.1 Orchestia grillus | reverse complement strand
CGTTTCTTTTGTTAGAAATTGAGAAGTTGAATGGATATCTTTGAAGAAAATGCAAGATCCTCTGCCTCTTCCACTTTTATCGCCGTCATTTTGATACAAAGAGTAATTTGGCATGTTAAAATATTAGCTTTGCGTGAGTGAATCAAACCATGTTTCAGATACACAAAAGATTTCAATATCTTCGGTTACCCTCATTACTCGTATGACGTCTAATTTACTGTTCAGAGTTCGGGCGTTGATGTGTTTAATTTTGATGTTTTTTATATTTCGACTATCATTAATAGGGAGAGTGTACTAGCTCTGTCGCGAAACACGCGTCTTGTCAACTAAGTTTGTTTTCTTACTGTAGTGTTCTGCTGATGGTGCATCCAGTAAGTCAAAAAATGTCTCCTAATACTTAGGAGATCAACACACATAACTTACGCAGAGTTAAAAAATTGCATTATTTTGGGCCTCGGAATCCGTTTTACCGGAGATCCATGATCGTGTGAAAGCTGCGACTCGCGAGGTGAAATTGCTCAGTGACTCATGAAGGGTTTGGTATTTCGCTTGAGCTCGTTGTAAAAGCTGCTGTCCTATGAGATCTTATATATTGGGTGTTTTTTTTAGTCTTTCATAATTATGTGCTGAGATTTATTTTCAAATCAACACTTAAATATCAGTTCTTCGTCTGGTAAGCCGCCTCATCTGGTACGCCGCTTGCGGTAGACCGCGGCGTTTAGAAGAAGATTGCTTTTCACTAAAGTAATTCGTGGACGTTGCAAGAATTAGCTTAGAAAGCTATCCATGATAGTGAGCTCAAAGCTCAAAGTATATATAAATTACAAAATTTGTAACCCTAAACCTTTGGAAAGGTGTTGCATGCATTTTTAAAAACATGTTATTAATACATTGCTCTCCATAATGACTCTGATGTTAGAATATTGCGAATAAATCTATCCTGCTCCATTCTTGTTATCACCGTTTTATTTTAAAAGACCTGAATTTTCTATGTGTCTTTGTTTTATATAGTACATAATAGATTTTTAAATCCTTTGATTTATTGCATAATCTTACAAACTACTGGTGCATCAGAACATGATGGAAGACACTATACTGCAGTCCATTAGATTTCAAGGAATAAAGTGATATTAAATACTTTAACAATCAAAGTGCATGCTTAGTAGAACTATGATTTTTTATAATAGTTTTTATAAAAAAGTAAACAAAATGAAATAGGCTATAAGTGAAGCAATAGGAGATCCTAGCATGACTTCATTTAATTTATTAATCTTTATTGAAAACCAAACTGGGTTAATATCTACTTTGCTTTGGTCAACTACCCACAGCATATTATTTTTTGTACAGCCTTCATTTAATATTATTGGATAAGAATTTTTCTCCTGAGTGATGGTAATCTATTTTCAGTAGGTTAATGATAAGATAAAATGATTAAAAGTTAGTTTATATTTAACAACCTTTCTCCCACTCTTATGCTTCCTTCCAGTTATGTTAGAGGTACATTAGGTTATGTTTGGTTCAAGTTTAGGCTACATTATATTAAGCTTGGTTTGTTTTGTTCACTTGACACATAGCAATGTGATAAAAATATGGTCCACATTCCTGTAGAGTTAAGGAGTTTTTTGTATATTATTACAAAAATGGTTTAAGTATCTTTGAACATAGCATTTTCTATGCTTCAAAATGCTTCAAAAATGGGTTTCTCCCTCTTAGAAAATAATTTTTATCTAATGATATTAAAATCAAGGCTGTGTAATAAATAAGATTCTTTGTACAGTTGGCCATATATAAGTTGATATTAACTCCAAATTGTATTTGAAATTATATTGGAAAACTTCTACAATTTAAAAAAAATGAAGTGTTAATTTTGTCCTTCGGTGTGATTTTTGGAAATGCCCCATAAAGAATCAGGACACCAAGTTGCCAATACTAGGCAAGATTGACAATATGGTTTCTGTCCTCTATAAGTTGAAATTATATAAGAAATGCATTTGGTTTAATGCGAAAAATAAAAATTATCAAGTAAAATTTTGAAATTAATATTAGTGATGAAATTTTTTTAACTCAAATTTTCCAGTTTTTTTTTGATGTATGAAGTGCAACAGATAATTAGTTATACTGTTATAGTATTGCAGAACTTTCAGTACTGAGGTGTTTAAACTATGTTATATTGATAACCTAATTATGAATGAAATAATAAAAGTAAAATTCTTTAAAAGAAGGTTCATGAAGTTAAATCTGGCTCTGTTTTCTGCAAATTAGTATTAATACTCTTCAGCTTCTGATAAGTTTCCATTTGTAATTTGCCCTAATTATGTATGCCTCACCTTTTTTATTTTGTTTTATTCCATCAATTGCTCATTCATTTTTCTGCTGTTGGATTAATGACAGCAATTGTTAATATTTACTTTAAGTTGGGATCTTGTACAGAGTTTCATATTTCTTGTACAGCTGTCACGTTAGTATAATTGAAAAGGATTTTTTTCCAAGTTGCCAAACAAATTTTTGAAAGGTTTTTAAAGAATAGTGAAAAGAATATGAAATATTATTTGAAGTATTTAAATTTAAAAACAACTTAATGATGCAAAGTCTAAATAAAATAAGGGCCACATTTTGACAAGCTCTACTGATTGGGATCTGGCATTACTTGTCAAATTATTGAAACAAAATTATCCTAACCAATCTACTTTAACCTATCCTTAACATAAGTAGGAAGCAAAAGACATATACTTTATAAACTCATTTACTTGACTGACTTACTAAGCTTGAAACATTTGCAAACTATAAATATTTATAATAATATGGGTAACTGTGAAGCAAATTCTAAGAATGCATATGCTTAATTTATATTTTCCAATAGTTTTTTTAGTTTTTGAGCATGCATCTGAATGGTTGAGCCAGCTCAGACCTAATCTGTTGAGTAAGTATCAATGATGGAATACCTTAACGATGCTGCAATCAGGTTTGTTGTAAGAAAACTGTAGAAGCAAATGGTGCAATATGGATCATCAATGTAGAAGATACCTAAGAAATTATGATTAGGTTAACAGAACCCCATAGTTATGAGCTCAAACTTTCTCTGCTCAAAAATGAATACAGAACATTTTTAAAGACACCGACAGGTTTATGTTTTACAGAGGCTTGTAATACTGTTCGCAAATTGCATGTCCTACAGGTGCAGTGCTGGGTCAGCCGCTTTACTATATCATCTGCGTCCAAGCTTTCTGAAGAAATTTAAAAATTAACTTTTGAATTTTGGTTGAACTGTGCAAGTACAGTATTAGTGACATGTGTTTTATGAATGTCACTCATTTGAAGTGATGAGTTGATGCTCCCTGACATAAATGTGTAGGTCCTTTGCATTATGATGTTCTAATGAACTGATGAAGTTTAGTCTGGTTCTTATTGCTGTCTTTAGTTATGGCACTTTTTTCCAGATTTATAAGACATTTTTATGGATGCTAAGAACTTTATTCTTCATCCTTAGTTTTAGTTAATGTTTTTGTTTGATACTTCTAAAATAAAAAATACAAAACTCCTATTGAGTGCAACATTGGGCCTGCAAAATTAAAGTATAAATGTCTTTAATAATGGATTTAGGTCTTACAGATGTTCTACATGTTATTTTATTCCTATGCTTCAATTTATTATTCCCCATTGCCTTTATTGTGTACCAGCACTTTTCTGAATTTGCTCTGAATTACAGTAACCACTTAGCTAAAACTTGGCCATTGATAGATCAAATTTAGGACACCTTGATGATTCTGAAGGGCATTAATGAGCATATGATGTAGTGTGCTGTGAGCATTCATGCGTGCACTTTGTGTGGAGGATATCCATGCCTAGCCAATGAACAATTGCTGTGCAGTGGTCGAGTGGCATTAGGGAGGCAAGAAAAGTATCCATGAGTTACTGCTAAGTATCCATGGACTAGAGCTCAGTAATGGAGACTAATAATAGGGTTGTCAATGTTGTTGAGATATTATTTCGGTCATTTTGTTGCCACCCAGGCTTTTGGTTCATAATGAAGGTGCATTGGCACATTGTTTTGTGAGCAAATTATTGGGCATAATCTGCTTCAGGTGCTCTGTGTCATAAAATTGGTGTACTGTAACTCCATGTTAATGTATTTTGCATTAGTGTTCGTGTGGGATATGCCAGTTTCATGACATAATATGACTATTATGAGATTAGCTTGCAATTTTTAATAATTGCTCATTCCACTCGTGTTCTTGTGGGAAAAAGAATTGCCTACAACTCTATCGTCCCATGTTCACCATCATTAGAAATCTAATAGTTATCCATATATAATATACCTAATGGATTGAACGATCTAAGAACCTTGGTGTTGGTGAGTTCATCTTTTTGATATTTTTCAAGCTTGAAGAAAAGGAAGTTAACACTTTATCATATCTGTATTAAATGCAAGTATCTCATGAATACAGCATTGCAAACCCAGGTTATGCAACGAAGATCAGATTTCTACTATGCTCTCCACGCAACTATCGCTGGATTACTGGAGGCAGAAATGTAGTTTATTTACGTTTTTCATGGATGGTTATCATCCTCGTAGGTGTCTTGGGAAAAATTAGTCAAGCATGAGGCGCGTACACGAGAACTCCCAAATGTTCTCAAACGTGCGTTCCATCACAGGTAGTGTGGCCGGCGTGGACCCCGACATGTTCATGCATGTGTTTCCACTTCCACGCCTCATTTCAGTTTTTGATGTTCAATCCTTGTAAGTTTATTACCATCGCAGTGGTTCCTCTTTGCCTTAATAATTTGAAATTTGATATTTTAAATGTCTCCATGGAACCTCGTTGTTCGTCTCGCTGGGTGTTGCGTGCGTGCTCAGCATTTCAAAGAACTCCCTCAAGGGGCGTAGGATAGGCAGCAGGGTTAGGATAGTTAGGGTTGCCTACCAGTTGCTATGGGGACGGGCACCCCAGGGGGATACTTTTAGCTTACCTCGGCAATAGATAGGCCTTTGGAACTTCGATTTTTTGTGCCCCTTTTACTTTCAATTTTCATATCTTCTTCGCTATCTCTTCATTGCCTTTTCTTATTCTTACTTAGCTCATCGTTTCTGTGCGCAGGGAATCCGTTGTGAGAACACACCTGTACATAGATTTCACGTTTCCTACAGCCCATACAATGTAGTCTCCTCTGTTCACTCTCTTGGGATCACATTTCATGTATATGGTTAGAGAGCTTTAAGCTAATAATAATCAATCGACTAATTTTTCAAACTGTTCATTACAACAAGTGTTGGATCATTAGACAAGACATCGTAAGTCCATTATGCACGTGGCATGTTAGCATTGTTTATCGTAAAGTCCATTCCATGCGTGGCACGTTAGTACCGCTCACCAAGTCCATTCCATGCGTGGCACGTTAGTACCGCTCACCAAGTCCATTCCATGCGTGGCACGTTAGTACTGCTCATCAAGTCCATTCCATGCGTGGCACGTTAGTACTGCTCATCAAGTCCATTCCATGCGTGGCACGTTAGTACTGCTCATCAAGTCCATTCCATGCATGGCACGTTAGTACCGCTCACCAAGTCCATTCGACGCTTGCCACACCCGTCACACCCCGCAGTGCCCACAGCCCCGTGCGGTGGCAGTGCTCAGCCTCCGCCGTGCCGCACCTGCTCAGAGCTCGGTTGTATCAGGTGTCGTCCGTGGAATAATGCTCTGGCGGCGGTGATGAGTCATAGTTCACGTTGAATCTTCTTAATTAAAATTCATTGCTTGGCGTGTGATAATTGCTTTGCTGTCGCCCGACCGAAATAGCTTTCGAGCGGAAAATAATAATTGAATAAATGCGTGCTCTGATGACAGCGTAGCTCATATCCTGTTCAGTAGGCATTTGAGTGGGCTACCAAATTCCTAGATGATGACGTATGAAGTCAGTCATGTCGCAACTATGACCGTGCTCTTGAATCCATCGAAGGTGCTGCGTGTGGCCCATTTTGCTGAAGAGTTTCTTATTTCAGGATAAATTTCAACTGGTGCAAGATTGAACCATGAATATTCCATAGCCGAGTTATTTCTTTAAAAACCAGTCATTCATTTCTCGCGATTCAATGAAATTAATTGTGTCTTTGATACGTCGCCTTTTAAACGCTAAAAAATCAACATATTTTTTAATTAAAAGGTTTCAAAATGCGTGCTGGATTGTTGACAAAGTGTAGCTGAGATGCTGCGCCTACGCCCGTAGCGCGAGGGCACGTGGAGGCGACCGCCGTGCAGCGACTGAAATTTGATGCCGACTTGTGGCCCAGAGCTGTTGGCTGGAAATGTTGCGGGAGGTCGTTCCTCGTCTGCCGTGCCTCGTCTGAGCTGTGTGGGACGTCACTCCTAAAAAGGAAAAAAACCTGTATTCCAATCGAGTTGACAGTACAACTTATTGGTTTGTCAGTGCCTTGTAAATGCTGACGAGACGCACGACTGTTGCCCTGCACACCTGGGGGCGCAGAGGGCGTGAGCTCGCGTAGAAAATGTTCCCTTAGCCTCACTGATGGAGGCTCGTACAAAATGGGCCCGTGTCGAGTGATCTAATTCTGGGGCAAAAGTAGCAATTTGGAGGCCAGTCTACGAATGTAGGGGTCGCGAAAACAGTGCTCGTTCTGATCCTGTTTATCATTGTGATCATGTGGTAGTCAGTAGTGGGCCAGCTGCCGTTGAGTGAGGGTGTGCTGCCGTGCGCGTTGGTGTCTTGGAAGACAATATGATTCTTCGCTCTCTATCGGGTAAAATATTGGCAAATCCGTTACAGAAATTGGTTTGTTGTGCATTTTTGGAAATATGTATAAATATCGAATTATTTCATGTTATACCATTCAGTTATAAGTAGTTTGAATTATTTGTTATAAGAGTTTTGAGGTTCACTTTTAATTAAACCGGTACATCTTGAGTCAGTAAGAATATTATGTAGAAGCACGCACGCTTCGCGGAAATGGATTCATTTACGTTCAGTTGTTATAGCTGTACGATGCTGCCGCAGGAAGCCATTTATTCGTACTTGCCTTGTTTTGCTCTTCACTTTTACAAGTTTTTAAGTGGTGTAAGTTTGACTTTTCCACAGGAATTACTTCATCACCCTCTCTCTGGAACGGATAATTAGCTAAATCGATCACGCGACTCCCCTTTGGTCATCGCAAACTACGGCTATTCCAGCCGTCCTTATCTTAATCGGCTGCGTGCTGGCGTGTGAGTTCCAACGAAAAGATTCCACCATTCCAAGGGCATGTCATGCGCCGTCATTTCTTATGATAACAGTCGCATTCGAGCTCTATGCCGTGTGCGATGTTGGAAGAACGCAAAGACGCAAAAAACTCGTGTTTCTTTTGCTTTCATATATCAAGATCAAGAGTGATACCCCGTATTGTAAACCATAAGGTTTTTGAAGTATGAAACATCATTCTTTTTTGGATTACCTTTAGGCGAGCATTATTTCTGGACTAGTATCGATGTTCTCACCTGCTACCAAGAAGTGCTGACGCGTGTACGAATTTTCTCGACCACTGACTGTGCCGTAGTAGTCAAAGAGGTGGGTTCTGAGGGTAATTGCCTGTCGGTTGTGTTACTTGGCTCAGGGTTAGGTAGCATTCACAGGCTTCTGCGCTTCATTGAGTTGTGCGTCAGTGTTCCGACAGAGCGGAATGTGATACTTGAAATTTGTCGCCGTACGAATAATTCTGGAGCAACAAAGGCGGTAACTTGTTCTCTCCCACGTGAATAGTCGCAGGGCTGCCGAGCTCCAGCTTTTAGCTTCGGAAATATTTGCAATTGCGCAATTTTAAAAGGAATTCATTTCATTGTGTTCTGTACGTCTCTAACGGTTGAAATCGGGAATTTTCTAACGCAGTGGTCTCCAAACTTTCCAGCCTTAGTCATACTGATAATTCCATTAAGTTTTAAGGGCCACAACCGTTTTAATTTTCCTGCCATTATCTAAAATTTCTAGAGAAGTCGCCGCGTACGAACTCTGAGCGACCATACGCTAGTTCGCGGGCCGTAGTTTGGAGACCGCTAGTCAAACGCGTTAAAACTGTAAGTTGCCACCGTAGGAAAGACGAACTAGTTCTGGGAAGCCCAGCTCCGTCAGAGCTGTATTGCACCCCTGCGCTTGTGGCAGAGTAGCCTCTCTGGTGACGCTGGCACACGTGCATCTCATTTCTTCGTAGTTGATACGACATTCAAGGACCTAGTAATATAAATCATATATTTTAACGCTTGTAACTACAGTAAAGACGTGCAAATTACGTCAGTGCCCATTAGTGTATTTAGCAAAGTCTCTAAATGATGTTAGTTTTTTCGTGTGTCTGATACACTAAACGCCTTGGAACATCACGTAAAAACTTCCGCGGGTAGCACCGTAGAATGCCCCTCAGTGGGGCATAGGAAAGGGGTTAGGTTTGCCTCTCGTACGCTATGGGGATAGGCGACTCGAGAGAGACACTGTAGGTTACCTAAGCTATAGATAGGCCTTAGGGACTCCTGTCTTGGATGCACACTCTATTTCATTCGATTTTCACGCCTTCTTTGCTATCACTTCTTTGTCTTTTTCTTCATTCTTAAATTGCTGTTTCTATGTGCAGGGAGTCCTGTGTGGGAACACACCTTGTATATAGATTCCCTGTTTTCTACAGTCCATACTGAATGATTAATTCTCTTTTGGTACAACCTAGTCTAAGTCACTGAATGCTATAATCTATACCAATACTTCTACTACTACTCACTTCAGGATGCAGTTTCATTCACTCGAAGAGGGTTGAGTTTCATCTTAATGGAGAAGTTCATTTTTGCTTGGCATCTCAGGGTTTAGTCAGGATGAGCCGATATGTGTGTACCTTGCCCACAACTCCTGGTGATGTGAGCTACTTCGTTGCCAGATTGTCCCAGTCTTACTTGCTTATAACGTCAACGCAGATTTCTATAAAATTTAATTTCCTTCATGGGTGCATTGAGAGCTGTTGACGTGAAGTCGATGTGCAAGTCGGTCTTGGTTGTACTGGTTGTGCCTGCCCTCATTCTACCCACGCGCCCGTTGTGGGCTGCTGTGCCATACGAGGGCAGTACGCCCGTTGTGGGCTGCTGTGCCATACGAGGGCAGCACGCCCGTTGTGGGCTGCTGTGCCATACGAGGGCAGCACGCCCGTTGTGGGCTGCTGTGCCATACGAGGGCAGCACGCCCGTTGTGGGCTGCTGTGCCATACGAGGGCAGCACGCCCGTTGTGGGCTGCTGTGCCATACGAGGGCAGCACGCCCGTTGTGGGCTGCTGTGCCATACGAGGGCAGCACGCCCGTTGTGGGCTGCTGTGCCATACGAGGGCAGCACGCCCGTTGTGGGCTGCTGTGCCATACGAGGGCAGCATGCCCGTTGTGGGCTGATGAGCTGCAGCGGTCGGCCTCATTGGCCATTACGCTGCTAATGTCGCCTAATTTGCATGTGTTGACCACATAATGTATTTTTTAACATTGGTACCAGCTGTTTGAACTTTCTTGATTTTGTCTAGACTCACACGAGTCTGCCCTACCTCGCGCTCTTTGTAGACTGTAGCCTTCGAAGTCTTGCTCGTTTCTTACGAGTATTTCTGCTCTCTGAAATTTGATGCTGGTGTTTTGAATGGGAATCATGAGCAAATTTAACAAATGGGTTCGCGGTGCAAGTTCTGAATGCAAATGAACGTGTTTATTCAGACCCTATTTTTATATATTATACAGGATGTTAAAAGTAGGTGAAGATAGTTCATTTTTCATTGTAGAAGGTTATTTTTCGGTTTCGACTCACCGGGACCTGGGGCTATCGTTCGCAGCTCTCTTCGATTTTAGGGCTCACGAGAGTAGCTAAATACGTGGGAGTGAAATTTTCGCAGTTTCAATTTAGTCGCATTGGGATGCGTCATTAGCCCTGCGCTTTTTGAGTATTCTATAATTTTATTGTACATGACTGAGTTTTTCGAATGAATGGCTTTCGTATTGCGTTTAGAGAATATATATTTAGACTTGTGAAACGCTTTCATTTTTTTAATGAAGGCCAAGATCGCTTCACATTCGTGTGCAGCCATTGCATGACGTCAATTTTGACGTGTGCTCAGATGTCTGACTGATGATCTCTTCGCGGAACACCTGACGGGAATGTCAAATTCTGCCCGCGTTGACGTGTTCATGTCGAGTGGCATAAATTTGGCCGAGTTAGGCATTGCTGATCTTGAGATTACACGTATTTTAAAAAGCTCGAATTCATTTTTGAGTCTCTGACAACGAATGTGACACGTTAGGCGCCTGCTGCAGTTCACTCATTCATTTCTTTAATCACTCGTTCAAACACATAGCAACAAAAAAGGTTAGTTTTCAGCTGGAAATATATTCCGGTTTAAATTGGTTAAAAAGCAAAAAATTTAAATAAGGTGCCCTATTCTGGGCCTCGGTTGTGTGGCGAAGAGTGGTATCGTCTCGGACAATCATGAGCAGGATGTGCACTTCTGTGCGCTAAATTATTGTGCACTTCTGTGAGCTAAATTATTGTGCAATTCTGTGCGCTAAATTATTGTGCAATTCTGTGCGCTAAGTTATTGTGTAATTTTGTGCGCTAATTTATTGTGTAATTTTGTGCGCTAAATTATTGTGCAATTTTGTGCGCTAAGTTATTGTGTAATTTTGTGCGCTAATTTATTGTGTAATTTTGTGCGCTAAATTATTGTGCAATTTTGTGCGCTAAGTTATTGTGTAATTTTGTGCGCTAATTTATTGTGTAATTTTGTGCGCTAAATTATTGTGCAATTTTGTGCGCTAAGTTATTGTGTAATTTTGTGCGCTAATTTATTGTGTAATTTTGTGCGCTAAATTATTGTGCAATTTTGTGCGCTAAGTTATTGTGTAATTTTGTGCGCTAATTTATTGTGTAATTTTGTGCGCTAAATTATTGTGCAATTTTGTGCGCTAAGTTATTGTGTAATTTTGTGCGCTAATTTATTGTGTAATTTTGTGCGCTAAATTATTGTGCAATTTTGTGCGCTAATTTATTGTGTAATTTTGTGCGCTAATTTATTGTGTAATTTTGTGCGCTAAATTATTGTGCAATTTTGTGCGCTAAATTATTGTGCAATTTTGTGCGCTAAATTATTGTGCAATTTTGTGCGCTAAATTATTGTGCAATTTTGTGCGCTAAATTATTGTGCAATTTTGTGCGCTAAATTATTGTGCAATTTTGTGCGCTAAATTATTGTGCAATTTTGTGCGCTAAATTATTGTGCAATTTTGTGCGCTAAATTATTGTGCAATTTTGTGCGCTAAATTATTGTGCAATTTTGTGCGCTAAATTATTGTGCAATTTTGTGCGCTAAATTATTGTGCAATTTTGTGCGCTAAATTATTGTGCAATTTTGTGCGCTAAATTATTGTGCAATTTTGTGCGCTAAATTATTGTGCAATTTTGTGCGCTAAATTATTGTGCAATTGTCCTTAGTGACGTCGTTGCTCGAGCTGCTGCGTCGCACTCAGCTATTGGGTGTAACGTTCTGGAATATTTTGTGCTGGGCAAGTCTAAACTATTTGTCAAATTGCCCTACAGGTTTGTCGATTGCGAGAATTTAGCATCATTGTTCGTGTGATAGCTTTTTTTCTGGAAAGGTTGTCTTGAAGTAACATTTCATACGTTAGTTTCAGGTTTCCATCCCCGAACTGTACAAAACTGAGACTTTTTTGTGTTTAAAGTGAATTTTTTTGCACGTGTGGTAGCATATGTGACTTAATTTTTCGGAAACTGTGTCAAAGAACATTTCCAGTTTTCCAAAACTTGGTCAAGAATTGCGAGTGGCGGTGAACATGCTACGTGACAGGAGTGGGTGAAGATTTATCTACGGATACAGTGTGGCTTGATCGTTTTTCTTGGACGCTCAATCGAAATTCGCGTACTTGTGCCGTGTAAGCACGTTCACATCGCTCATTGAAGCCGGGAGGAAGTAAACTGTGCGCCAGACCTGGTGCCTCCAGCTCGCGTGTTGCCGCGTCACGTGCAAGAGGCGCAGTCCCGCTGGTGAAGACACCACGAGCCGCTGGACCGTCCCTGGTTCTGATGCCTGCCGCCTGCAGGCCTGCGTTGGGGCCCCCTTGTAGTGCAGCCATCCTCAGGTGAGGTCATCGTCTTGTAGAGCTGTACTTTCTTTGTTCGTGTAGCCTCGTGTAACTAGCTTATTATCAAGAGACTCAAGAGATCATAACTTCTATTTGTTTTTATCGTAAAATATTTCATTTACTACTTCTACGTGATAGGTGCTGGGGCCGGTTCTATTTTTATTCTACTGTGATAGATTGTCCCGCGCAATAAAATTTTTATTTTCGTAGATAAACTAAAGTGTCCCTGTATAACAATTTCCTAAAATACCTTGGCATTGTACCTTGAGTTGTGAAGTGTGACTAGTAAACGAGGTTATAACAGGATGCAAGCTCGTAGAGGAAGCTTTCCTTTGTCCTTCCTTACTCACGCCTTGTTTATTTTCACTTTTGCACTAGAACACTGAATAGCTTCGTCTCAGCGTCACTGTAGATTCCCAGGTTCTGATCGCCTGCCTTTGTTATTTATAAGTTGACTCCGATTCTCCACGCAGGTAAAATTACATGCCGACAAATATTTCTATTGTGAACTTAAAAATGAAGGATTTTGGTTTCACAAATTTGGTTACTCTATTAATTTTCTTTCTAATCAGAACTGGCTTATTCGATTGATGAACAAAAATTTGAAAAAAACTCGAAAATTTGTATTTTTACATGATAGTGCTTTGGTTACATTAAATGGGCTAGATGATCGCGTGTACCATATATGACCCACTTCGGAGTCAATGTGTTAAACCCAGTACCGTCGATATGGATTTCAAAGTCCTCTCTCATACAGATACTACTCTATTCTCATAAAAAGCTAGCTGTAGCCTTATCGTCCAATAATTTGGTTGATTAAGTATTACTCCTCTGAGTTCTGAACGTAAAAAATAGTTTTCGAAAGTTATGCGAACCCTAATTATGTAGTTGACACCTAACCTAGAGTATGTAAAACTTTCAATAATTAATTTTTAGGATTAATGTTCTCAGCATAGAGCCAGCTGCACAATATATATTTCCTTACTTCATGTTCCACGAGAGTCTCGGTGGTCTTTTACTTCTAAGAAAATAAAAAGGAGAAGAATTTCAAGCAAAAATTGTGCCGAGACTGACGTCTCCCTGCATCATGCAAAGGGTTAAATGTCCGAGAACGTGTTTGTGTTCAGTCTAATAATCTGAGTAGCCTCACTCGTATAATTTCCATGTTCTTAACTGCAGCTCGTTGCTCATAACGTGGGTTGAATCGGGTCCATGGTTAGTTTTGTACCTATCAGCATCAGTAAGGGTCACCAATCAACTGAATTAGTTTTCGATAACTGCCATAAAATTAGCACGTGTACTATTGTGATGTCTTGCTGACCAATGACAAAATTTCCTACATTGATGCTGGTATGGCTGATGGACTTCACTGCGGGAGAAAACGGGTCAAGTGTGTGATCTACCTAAACCGGCTTAGTTAGTATGGCTGCCTGTTTTAAGTTAAAGCCGGTGAAATTGAGTGCAATAAATTAACTACATATAATATATCTAGGTGGTTTGAAACTAAGAGAGTTTTCTCAGTTGTCATTCATGCTCGGTCTAGGCTCAGGTTGCAGAAAACCGTAGGGTAAACGCGTATTCCGCCGTGAGATCTATCTGCGGAGGAGCTGTGCTTGGCCGAGGCAAGCCTGACGAGCTGGTGGCTGTCGCCGCCTCTTGCCTGCACGGCCGCTAGCCCTCGAGGGTACAGCAGATACGAGCGCCAATTTCAGTGCTCGAACTATTTTTGTTTTTAACCGAAGTTTCACGAATGTAAAAATTTCTACTGAAATTTTGATAATTTTATTTTTGAATTATTGAAACAAACATGGCAAAATCTTACAGATCTTTTATTTGAAGAATATTTACCAAAAGAGTAAGTTTTATTTAAGCTCGGGAGAAACGTTGCGCAACTCACGGCAAGCGTAAGGCTGCTGTGCCATCCAAAGTACCGAGTGCTACAATAATTTTTGCCCTTATTATCATTACAGTTCAGTTGCTTGGCGTTTCTATTCATTGCTCTAGTACCAGTGCACTGATGTAGGTATTTAATCACGTAATGATTTGAAAGTAATCTAGAGAAAAGATTCTGTCGTGCAGAATGTCAGCAAGTTTAGTTGCTGCTATTTTCCTTTAGAAAGCAAGATTTATCTTACACAATTGTGCTGAAAGAGTTAGAATCATTCTTACTCAATGTTGATGCTAGGCAAGTGTAGGAAAGTCTTGAAAATGTCTCATTTCGGAGCAATGTTGTGCTTCTGCACTCAAGCTACGAGGAAGGTATGGGGTTGTGCATGAGTCAGACCATGGTGAGTGAGTGGAATTCAGAGCCGAATGTGCTGCCCCTCAACTCGACAACTTGTGTCCATTTTTTTACTCTTTATTGCTGTACAGGGCTCACCGCAGCAGCATGGACGTGCACAAAGAGCTCACTGTCAAGGGCTCAACAGCTCTTGAAATTTATTTTGCCTATTCATATAATCGACAGTCCTCCTGTGGCATACCGTCTTTTGATTTGCAGAGTTTTAAAATGAAAAGAATCAAAGGTACTGGGCAGTGGTCATTGCATTGATGGTGTATGAAAACTACTGTATACATGTGCACCCATTCTCCAATTAAAGCCGAGACATGTTATTGCGGATAGTTGAAAGTAGCCGAATGTTCCGAGACCAATCTCCTAATATTTTGGGGTACAACAGGCATCATCATAACTACGCACAGGGTCCACGCTTCGCCAGATCGTCTGCACGTGTACGTATTACCACGTATAAGAGCGAA
>VOMN01050670.1:0-27118 GCA_014899125.1 Orchestia grillus | reverse complement strand
GGCACCTCACATACCACCGAGCACACGCCTGCCATGGCGTCCGTCTGTCTTGCCTGTGTCTCCGGCACACAACAGTAGCTGCCTTCCACGCTCTCCTCACATGAAACGATCACGCTAAAAAAACACGTTTCAAGTTTTCAGAACTTGGAGCGACACCCGACACGGGGTGACAATCACACTAAAAAAATACGTTTCAAATTTAAAAAAGGCTATTAGCACTCTTCGTTGATAGCTGTCTCCGAGGTCACTGAATATAAGAATTAGATATTTTGCGCTCCTAAATAATTTTTGGGATCACTCCTATCGATTCAAATTGCAGAGAATCAGATAGGTTTCGTACCCAACACTCAAAAGCTCGCAAACAGCTGTAATTGAAATAAATTCTAACTCGAAGCACTCGCACAACAAGGAGTTTAAAAAATACTGCGCAATAAAAATATGTTTTCCATTCCTTGCACGTCCTATACACAATCTTGAGTGAGATATTTACACAGAGAACTGAACATCACATTTATACATCGACTGAATATCACTGCACGCCTACTCGAGTAATTATGATAGCACGGGACACTGAAGGCGACAGCAAGGCTACATTATGAAGCTCACAATCACTGACACAACAGCCCTCGCCCTGAAAAGCAATACACAAGTAATTAAATCACAATTCCAACGATGTACAAACTAGTTACGTACACTATAGCGTTATCAAAGTTTAGAAACAGCACGAGATTATAAAGAAATACCGAGTCATTTCACAACACTTCGAACGTGTACAAACGGAACGTGTACAAACGGAACGTGTACAAACGGAAGGTGTACAAACGGAACGCTTACAAACGGAACGTTTACAAACGGAACGTTACCGAAATTTAGAAGCTGAACCAGGAGAACTCAGAGCACAGAACAACGAAACGATACATCATTTAGGGTCCAGCGAGAGTGAGGCATAGCATTGAATCGAGTTGCACAGACTTGGGTAGCGGAACACAAAAAGACTTCAATGCATCAGGAACAGGAGTGTGCGCATCAGCAGTGGAGATGGTTGGGAGATAGAAAATCGTCGAAAATTTTGTCTGGGGTCTTGGTCACTGCCTAAACCGCCTTCCGGTTTCCTGGCATCGGCGACCTTCCGCCAGTTTTAGGTGATGAAAATTGAGCGTCCGTATCATCATTTTCTGAGGCTTCAACTACCCTATCAACTCAAAGAGCGTTTAAAGAGCGAGAGGAAACCTTTCAAGGAAACAAAAAAATGAGAAAAAGTCGACGCAACTACTGAGGCATTCGATCAAGAGGTCGGTTGGACGCGTCCACAGCTCGCCTCCACGTGACAAAGAAAGAGGAACCAGAAGAAGCTTATTACAAAACTAAACATACAACTGTTTCGCAACAAATGTTAGTGAAGCTGCGATGAGTAACTAGTGAACTACTGCGGCGTACTAATTACTCGAGGTATACATCTCACATGGAACAACGTCTCTTAAAATCTACGTTTCAAAATGAAAAACTTCAAGCACTTTTCGCTGTTGAAGATCTACTGGCAATGGCAGGGTCGATTCTAACATTCCCTTCGGGATAGCATAAGAATTCTATACAACCCCCGATGAGTATCAAGTCCTCAAATACGTCGAAGGATAATCTCACAAAGTGAATCCATAACAACATATTTAACGTCGGTTGAAATTCCACCATCGGCACCTGCTTAACTCTTCACTGCGTGACTTTCTCCTTCTCATGTTGCAGAAAAAAATTCGTAGATTACTTTGAAAGAAGGACTACACTTTCTTAGGGAATTGCAACAGATGATACAAGGTCCAGTTACGGGTCGAAATTCATTCTGAGAATCGAGCCACGGTACTCTCAATCCCGGTAAACATTTCCCTCGCGAGAGTGCACCAGACTGAAATGACATCCCCAGCACTCGTCCTGCAGGCCTCGCTTGAAGAACACGACGCCACGGCAGACAATAAGCAAGAGAGAAACAAGCAAGAACCGAATGCGAAAATGAAGCCACTCACTACCGGTGTTCGAACAAGCGTCGCCGGAGAGACGACATGTTGCGGTGTACAGTCAATATCGAGAAGGCCGAAGCCCCCTAGGGTAAGTGCTATCAGTGATAAACTTTGTTCACGATGGAAGAGAAATGAAGGCACACTTGCTACGCTTCGATGATACAAAAATATCAGGGTCTACACGAAATTACCTCGTGTTTTCGCGATTTACTTTTAATAAAAAAACGAGCTCTGCTGTCTATATCTATCACCCGAAAAATACGTCATCTCATTAGTTGTGGGTTGTGCTTTACGTCGTACGCATATATTAATTCGTTTGAAAATGAAAAGAGACTCTACGGTAAATGTACCAATGAATATTTATAGATACAGCACAACACACTCATAGTGTGCCGTGACAAACTGAAGTAGTTGTGTTCAGTGTTTACACTGGTAGAAAATGAATGTGTACTTCCTACAGGCAATTAACTTCTGGAAGCGCTTCTCTTCTTCCAGCGTAACTCAATGAAACTGTCGGAGAAAACTTTAATAAAAAACAAGAAAATGAGCGATTATCGACCAGTACTATACAATAGAAAGAATATTTCTACCGTACGCAAATAAGTGAGAGCAAGCTTGAAGGCCGTCCTGGAAAGCATTACCGAGAACCATCGACTTCCCCACCAGCGTAATTAACATTAAAACAAGCAAGGAGGGAACTTCCTAAAACGTTGTGCTGCCATGTTTTAAAACAACCTGTCAAACTAGCGGCATTTTGGACCGTATTGCTTGTTTGGATCCTCATTGGAACGGCAACCAAGATGGCCAGAGGAAGCTGACGGGGTGTGCTCTGCATACATCACATCAAGGCCGGAAAATGGCTCTCGCTGCTTCAAAAATCACAACGTATTTATATTTCTCTTCGATAAAAGGAAAATTCCATAGTAAAATATTTTGTCATCACCATACGTGAACCAACAAAAGTTCTTCCTTTAATGCAACGCTGAGTTACTCTCTTTCTCTAAATCAACGTAGCGTTACTCTCTATCAAACTCAACGTAGCGTTACTCTTTCCCTAACTCAACGTAGCGTTACTCTTTCCCTAACTCAACGTAGCGTTACTCTCTTTCTCTGACTCGTGTTGCGTTACTCTAACTCAATGTTGTGTTACTCTTTCTTTAACTCAATGTTGCGTTACTCTTTCTCTAACTCGATGTTGCGTTACTCTTTCTCTAACTCGATGTTATTCTACTCTTTCTCCAATTTAATGTTGCGATACTTTCCTGTGTTCTTGTAAATTCTTCTAAATTGCGTTACATCCTCTAACTCAACGTTACACTACTCTGCTTTAAGTGAACGAATCGTCCCGCCTAGCAGGCAAAAATTTGGTATGTAGGTGGAGGTCAGTCTCACCATAAAACCATAAAGTGATAGCAATGCCATGCTCGGTCGATGGTCACGAGGACGAACAACTCGTGAGTTGAAAAATGTGTACCTAGCAAAACCAAACAGAGGAAATGAACAAACCAAATGATTCATGTGGGTAGTCTTCGAAATGAGTGTGACGCACCTACTTGTTTGGAGTACCACTTGATTTGTGCTCAAAAATTTTATTCCTAGTGGTGAAGAGCACAAATTCCGAAAACCCGAAGATGAATTCTTGAACAAAAATAAAATTATACCAAAAAAGTACAGCATAACGAGAACTACCTGTAATGAGGCGACATTCGCTCAAAGGAAAATGAACTTTTACAAATCAAGAGCAGTGTAGGCTCAGGTCAGGAGAGTATATGGAGGTGGTCTAAATCTCGAGTACGTAAAGCATGCTACTGATGAAAATACACTAGAAAGTATTTTGCATCAAAAAGGTCCAACATGAGATACATAAAATATCAAATGGCAAGTCTTACATCCCCAGTAGTGTTAGCATGACTAATAGCACACCAATAAATCTGCCCCAATACCAAGTGGATATAGCACGTTCATTTATAGAGAAGATTCTTTCACACCTCATGCCCCGACCCTATCTGCACGCCTAACTCGCCTCCACTGTTGGCTCAGCAGAACTTGAGCGCACAAATGTTCAAGTGAACACAGTCACAGTAAGAAGAATTTGACGTCCAGTAGTTCTGGCAAAATTTGAGCATATGCAATTCTTTATCTATTTGCTGCATGATTTTCAAAAAAAGAACCCTAAATCTCCCAAAATTACCACCAGTAGTTATTTGGAAGCCTGGAAGTTTCCAATAAGCAAATAATCTCCTTTTTACTCATTCATTATGCACAAAAATGTAACCCCTCAGCTTGGGATAAATTGCAAAAGTTATTCCCTGCTGGTAATGGATTCAGGGCTGGTATGGTCCGGCTAAAATGGTATTGGCACTCAGCCAAGACCTTTGTAATCCGTCATACTAATCTGCCCACCTGGCCTGGGCAGAGACTCCTATTTCACCAGAAGCAAGACCATGCTTTTAACAAATTCAAAAGCTCACTTGAGTTCAGCATGATCTAGTTGTACTCAAATGAGATTATTTGAGCACAGACTATGCACCCTACACAAAGAACCACAGATGGTTCAAATCAATGGTCCCAAAATCAAGAAAATGAAACTCCACAACTAGTGCTGTAATGAAGCTGTGTTTAGGTGGTTCAACCTTATTCTTGGTGGTGTTCTCTAATCAGACAATAGGGTTTGTCAGGTTACACAGCCCTTCAAGAAAAGGAGAGAAGGATTATTTCCCTAAAGCAATTTCCAACATCATCAGCATCAGGAAGCTTAATAGAACACACAGTTCTATGTTCAGCAGGATGTGAAAGAGGAGGTCTGAGTTATCATGTCTTTACTGTAAAAGGTTAATGGACAGATGGTAACAATTTGGATGAGATGGAAAGGGATAAATTAATACATTATTTTTGGGCACCCCAGTGAAGAGAGTAATTTACGTCAGTACACACAAGTACTTCATGGTGTCAACAAAGAGGCCCGCCAGGCCCTCCAACTAGAATATCTTGCATACCTGGATCAGTGCTTTATCTGACCTCTAGCTTGGATGCTTTCTCAAGTAGGAAAGACACATACAAGTATTACATACTACAATTGATGAGGTGCTAAAATATTCTATAAATATTTTGAAAGTGGAACTTGGTGGATTGTGAAATCAAGACAGTAGATTCAGCTATTCAGAACTAGACACTGCAGGATTTTAACTCAAGCAAGACAGTAGATTCAGCTGCTTGGAATTAGACACTGCTGGATTTTAGCTTAAGCATTGTCTATCTGATCATTCAGTTAATTCTTTTATCAGAGATAAACACTTGGATCAACAATATGTGTAAATATAACTAATTAATCAAGAGGACCTAGTTAGAGATAGGTATTTGGACTTTACTGAAGGATGCAAATCACTTTCCTGGCAGTGCCACAATGCAATTTACATTTGTTTCCCTGAAAGTTAAGCCATCTCTATCTCTGCTTCTTTGTGTAGACTGGTAACTTATGGGCATGTGGAACTACTGGCAATTATATAGGAACTACTAAAATAAAATAAATAATATTAGCAAAAAATATTAAGAATATGATTGCCAGAGATGTACGCTTTACATTACAACTTTGCAAATCCAATGCAATTACTTAAGGCTTACAGATATGGTTCTTCACAGATAAAAAAACATTCCGGTAATATGGAGCTACCTGGACCAGACATCTAAGCTTCACTAATCACAAAGAAGAGGAAGGGTTAAGCCATGGTATTTAGCCCTCAGTTACACAGTACAGAAGAGCCAGTTGAAAAAGATAAATTTCAATAACATTCATATCTGCCATTTTAATTTCATTGGTTCCTACTGAAAAATGAATTACATTGTTTTGGAATACAGTCAAAAACAACACTAAGTGTGTATACAGTACAATGAACAGAAATGCCAACTTGGCATTTATGCCAGACCACCATCATCTTGGGATTGCCAAGATGAATCATACCACAGCAAAATATGTCTCATCTAAACAGTACTGCAAACCAGAGGGTAATTTGAGCCAAATCAATTCTTTGTTTAGAACAAGACTTTTAAAAAATTACCTCACATATCCCAAGAAATTTACTATGAACTTTTGAGTGCAGCAGTCCAAAAGTTTCCAAGGTGCAACCATTCTCCCTTTCCACCTTCATTAGGCCATAAAATGTAAATTCTTTGGTTTGGGCTCAATTGCTGCTGTTGTACCCTGCTGTGATCACTACACTCATCACCTCCATCTGTTTTCTGGAACCTGGGGACAACTTTAACACATTGACTGCAATATGAGCCACCAGTGAGTCATTTTGCCACTGGGAAAGTATCATCATTGAAGCTGTGGTAAGCAAGGTATAATTTCAGTACTGACTTACTAAACAGGGAACTAAATTTTAAATTTGCCAATCAATAAAAGTTTAGACATTCTTTTATTGAATTTGAACTTCTGATGATTTTGGCCACATCAAACCTTGTCAAGCCAAATTTCTTGTACCTGATCTTTGTTCATTTCGGAATACTATAAAACAAATTTGGGTAACAAAAATGGAAGTTTAAGCAAAGCCAAGATAATTTGCAGCACATCAAAATGATAAATTTTATAATTACATTATAATTTACACAGTCTCAAAAGTTAACTCTTTGGGCAGACTAAGATTGCACCACTGGCCTATCAGGATGACTATGGCATTGTCAAGCACAAAGGTATTGATTACTCTTCAAAATAGCAAACTTTATGCAAGTTGATTCAAGGATGATAGTATGTAATGCTCTGCTTCATTGAAAATCTTTTAATGCCAAGAATTGAAGCAATTTACAGAATATTATTCTAGCTAAATACATACCTCAAAAATAAAATTACAAAGTTGGTAATCTCAAACCTATAAATACTTGAATTATAAATTCACTTCCACTGAAATCTTTGAATGATCTGGTTTAAGGTTTTTTATTAGTTTTTTATTGTGATGTATGAGAAGATATTTTATGAAAAATTACTGCAAACTGAAAGTTACACAGTATTACAATTGATGCTGTAGCAGGACACACTAAAGCTGCTTTACATGAAGTTGCTGGATATACTGATGCTGTTAGGTAGCCTTACTATATAAACCTAGTATTCATCCCAAAGAGTGCAAGCAGCCATTTTAGATGAAAAACATCACACAGATGCAAAACTCATTAACACACTTCGACTTGCTACAGTCTATCTACTCCTCATTAAATGTAGTTTCACTAAATTAAGTGTAACACATTAAATATGTTACACTAAGCACCCTTTATATAAAAAAGACAAAGATTACTCTCAATCAAGCATTTCTTAAATTTCTAAACAAACTTTGCAGTCAAGTAAAAATATGTCTACATATTTTGATAGTTAATGAAAAATATTAATAGTTCATTTACTATAGGATATTTATTTACAGTATTAATGAGTTTTAGAAGAAAATTAATCAAGTTCATTGATGCCAACATTTTACTGTTTCACTTTCTGTATCCATATCACAATTGGTAGTTCATTATTGGTCTTCAACTTTGCTTTGTAAATTATAATTAGAAAGTGTTCTAACTTTATTAATTTTATATTAAAGCCTAATAGCATTAGGAAAAAATTTAGATACACATTTTTCAAATTAAATCAAAAACCAAATGAAAATATGAGTAAACTTTTCTAAATTGATGTGGTATTTTCATTTGAAATTAATATATGCTATCTAAAATAATATATATTTTAACATCAAATTAAACAAGTGAATTTGTTCAAGCTTGTTTTTATAGATACAAATTTTTATAGCTTAATAATATATAAATATAATTAATATAATTAATATAAATTAATATAATAATACATTTACCAGACAGTTAATGATTCAAGATAGGACAATTTTCTGCAGTTGAAATTTTCCAAACTCAATTTCAGCCACAGAGCTACCATGTCAACATCAATTTGTCCCAATAGAACATAATATTAATGTCCTTAACCTCAATTTCAACTTGAATCAATTAATAATAAAAATGTAACTTGTATCAAATTCTTTAAAAATGTATATGTAATTCAGAAACATGATCACGAAATGAGATAAAACAAATAAGTTTAGAACTTAGCGTTGCCAGTGGAAAATTCAATTTAGTAGTCATCAGAACTGTAAAAAACAATGAAATAGCATGCATTGTTGACATTTTAAATCTACTTAGAAAAGTTGCTGTAAAACTTAGATTTAACGGTTGATGAAATAAGCACATCAAGGAGTTGACGAATTTTCGAGTTTACTCCAGTTTGATTTCTCCAGTCCATGGACTTGATGGCAGAGCATACACACTGAACAACCAACCCAAAAATACAAATGATTCAACACCAGAAAATATTAGTGAAGATACACTATCTGTTGAAGAGATTTACGTAGAAATTCTTTTTAAGGTAATGAGCAAAACCTTTCAACCCAGTTTCTAATAAGAAAACTTTGACTCAGCTAAATTTCTAGAGATGCAAAATACACAAAAAAGTTCGCGATCAACTAAGAAATTACATGCCACTTGATAAGTTCATAGAAACATGTCAATAGCAGTCTTTATGTTAGAAATGACGACCATAAGCTGATTGCAAGTAATTAACTGCTCACCACAAACCTACTCACTATCCGGCAAACGCCACACTGAAGAAATTTGGCAATGGAAGTGCAACAATAAACGCCACGATCGAAAGTCCGGTATAGAGACGCGACGGTAAGGAACTAGTATTCGAATCTACTATTAAGACTAATATACTCGAAATAAGAAACTTAGCAGTAAGCAAGAATATAAGCCCCCCAAAAAAGCTGAAACACATTTAAATTTTTCAGTAACATCTGTTTTTTCACAGTATGAAGTACGTAACCCTACAAGAAATTACAGGATTTCATTTTCATTTACCATGTGTATTTAGCAAACACGTTGACCGTTTAACAAGCAAAAGTGAACATGGTGTTAAGGCCATTTAAGAACATTTTTAGTAGGGTAAATAAGCAATAATATTGTGGCAACAATTTTATATAATCAAATCAGATTTGAACAAATATTCTTGCTGCTAAATACTTCTTCTTGAATTATATGAAGCAGCCTTTGGCTGCCATGACTGCTCTTACGCAGGTCCAAAACCAATGACATGCTGAGTGAAATTAAGTGGTCATTATTTGTTTCAGACACCAACTGAACCATGGCGACTTTCAGTGCAGCTAGGGCACTCAGACGGTGTCGATTAGTCTTACTTTTAACGACGCTCCACTCGTAATAGTCTACAGAATTTCAATCTAGTGAATTTGGGAATCACATAATCGTAAAAATTCTCTGATAATCAATCTTGGGTTATTATGCCTTTGTGAGAACGTACTTAGACTTGCTGAAACACGTAAAGCCTTCAATTGGAAACAAAAAAGAAAAAAAATCGTTTATTCCGATCTCAAAATATGTATCGAGGGCTTAAAAAACGTTTTTAGAACATCAGTGTATCCAGCAGCATTAACCCAAAGACCCTGGGAAAAAATGTAAGGTGCCATGACATGGCCTATACTACTGAGTACTCCTAAAACTGGCGTAGTTGCTGTTGAAGAAACTATGACTGCATGTCTCCTAATTTCTTGGGTTAATATCCTAATTTAATTTATTTATAAAACTAATTTATTATAATTTATTTATAAAAACAATATTATGAATCATTTGAGCGCGAAATGAGCTGAAAACGATGTCCTCAACTAGCCCTCGTACCCTGTAAGAAACGGTATATATATCATAATTTTCGAATACCCCATTACTACATGAAAATGTTGATATGAAGGAATCATTAACTCAATTTATATTTACCTACTGTCTTATCTTTGAAATGTTGTACATGATCGTAACTTCATGCAGACTTTTGTATATATCAGAAGAATTGTACGTGCTCAAAAAGTTTGTCCGTGCAGAAACTCTGCTCAAAATCGGTAAAGTTAAACAAGTTTTTGAGTGATACGTAAAATAAATATCTGTTCAATTGTTTCACTTGGCTGAATAGAAATAAAACTTAAATAAGAAGGTATGAAGGATCGCTTCCGTACGCACGATCTCTTCACACTCGATTTTATTTTCCTGTCAGTTCTAGCAGGAACATGACCTATAATTGAAGTGTGATGCTCGCATAACAATATTAGCTAATGTTTTACAAAATATCCCCTCAGGGGGCATAGGATAGGCCATAGGCAATAGAGGTAGGTTAGTTAGGTTTGCCTATCCTATGCTATGGGGACTAGCGCCCCCAGGGGAGTACTGCTAGGGTACCTCAGCTTTAGATAGGCCTTCGGGACTTCTGTCTTTCGTGCCCACTTTGCTTCCTTCCGTTTTCATTCCTTCTTCGCTATTTCTTATTTGTCTTTTCTTGCTCTTCCTTCTTAACTTGCTGTTTCTATGCGCAGGGGATCTTGTGTGGGAACACACCCTGTGCATAGAATCCCCGTTCTCCTAAGTCCATACTAAATGGTCCCTACTCTTTCGGTGCGAAATAGACAGTTTCTGAAGCGCTGCTTTCACTACAACTTTTACAAAATAGTGAATATTCTCGTAAAATTTTAGCACTTTCGATAAACCTTTATTCAATTTCAGATTTGATGATTTACATTAAAATTATTCATGTCTCGTTCTATAACATTTGTCCGGGCATTTGACTTGACATCACTTTAGCTTATCAAGAGAGTGACGTCATGAAAATATCCAGCTAAAAATGAGGCTGCCATAACAGCAGGCTAACGAGGCTTTTGTGCCCTTAGGTTAACGCCCAATACAGGAAATCGTGCAGGATAAATAATTAAAGTTAAAAGAAATTACATTTGTGTACTTTATTCGACATATTTACAACAGAGGCAAGCCATATTTAGTTAAACTCAACAGCCTCTTCCCCGCCATCGAGTTCTAGCAGAATCTTCTTAACGATTGATTTGATAATAAATAAATATTTTCAACGCCGCAAAGCGATCATAATTTGCAAACCGAAAACCATTTCTTAAAATATAAGAAAGACCACTGTGAGTTTCATTAACGAGAGCAAGTGTAGCAGGCAGAGATTGTAATTTCTCAAAGAACATCACAACTCTATTGATAAAGTTACATTTCTTGATACAAATGGATGACTAAGAAACATGGGTCAGTTCCATGGAAGAAGATCCACGAAAGAAACCTTCATTAACTAGATTATCTTTCGAATCCTTGCGATGACGACCCTCGATGATCTACACCACGTAACGACGCCCTCCAGGCGTCACTAAGGAAACTCTGAAGGAGACTTTCCTTAAATCCTGAGCCAGTACATGCCGGAGCGCAGGTTGTTGTAGTCGCGCATCTGCTCGACGGGACCGACGCCCACTTGTACAGGGCACTTGTCGTAGATGTATTTGGTGCACACCTCGCGTACCACTTCAGAATCCACAGCCTGCGTGCGACACAAAAATTTATCGCTAACCATCACGTTTTCCCCTTGTTTGCAAGTTTAATAGAAATTTAAATGCGAAGAACATGTCAAGAAAATTGATTTAGAAAAACGTCCCGTAGTCCAGCTCCACCATCAGTTCCCAAAATTGCATACAAATTCAACACCACACGACTCAGATGGAGCTACGCTCCGAAATATTTTCTACATTAAAATGATCAATTTTCTGGGCATTTTCTCGCTTCTTAACCCTTAACTGCAATTTGCATGTCTGATAGAGTTCCCAAAATAAAAGTTACTATGCCAAAAATACACAAGAATTAGTTTTGTTGATCTTTCAAAAAATTAGTAGAGAAAAAGGTTCAATTCTTACAGGGCAGCCTTCACAACATCTGAGAATGCAGAGGTGCGAGGTAAGCACACGCGATAAGCAGAGCGTAAACCAAGCACAGTAAGAACGATGGAAGCGTAACCTTAACCAATCATAGACCAGAAACAAGTCTCTCACTTGTTTCTGGTCTAAAATTGGCTGAAAGACGGGTGTACATTAAATATTAGGATAAAAAAGAAGCACCAACGTGATCATAAAGAAATAGTAACATTTTTAAAAGGCAAACGATTCGAATCTTGAAAAATCCTTCAGGGGTCTGAAACAACATGAACACTTTCTTCAATTAAATTTTTACAGAACAGTGAAAACTGAAACAGTACTCTAAAACATACATAATAAAAATACGAATATCTGAATCCCTATATCCTCTAACCTAAAAAAATAGATTTATTATAAAATGACGAGTTTTACAGGACTATATTTGTTGATCTTAGACGGAATTTGCAAAAGCACCGAGATTCGGCTTGCAAAAGTATCATACAAGAATTGCACGGGTGAAGTGTAAGATCTAAAATTAGTACCTTTAAATGGGTCATCTTTGGTTAGACAATGTTCTCAAATAGATTAGGTAAATAGTTTTACGAGAACTTGTTTTGTTCCGGAAGAGACTCCCTTGTGCTGAGTGCTTAGTACGAATATTTGAAGAGCAGTGTTTTCGATATAAGATTGCTCACCTCAATCACGTATATTCATTAAGTGTTTATTAAATATCGAAATATTTTTCTTCAGTGGCTAATGACCAATATGAAGGGATTTATTCAGAACACAGTTTCACGGAGATTTGAAAATGCATCACGATCAATCACAGGGTAGTTCCAGTTTTTTGTTTGAGAAACCCTATATTTACACAGGGTATACACCTACTTAAGGAGATGTGAAACGAGGTACTTTTGAACAAGTATACAGACAAAAATATTTTCAGAGAAAATGCAACTCAGTTCCCACAAGCGGAAAATTATTTCCGCACTCTTTTACGACCATATTTTTGTATACACCAGCGGAGCAACCCTTCTTCCTGGCCACCAATACACAGTCTCTTTTGGCTTTACAGTACAACACTTTTCCTCTCGCTGTGATCACTCACCGCAATCCTGGCATCGAGTTCCGAGAAGGGGATGCGCCGTCCGTAGCACAGTATTTGTCTGCCGATGTCCTCACAGATGGGCGTGGTGCCGTCCAATTGCAGCAGCATGTTGGTCCTGAGCATGTTCTTGGCGCGCTCCACTTCGAAGTCAGTCACCGTCTCGCACAGCCTCATCCACTCGTGCTGAATTTGGAACACCAGATCCTGCCGGAAATACCACGTGATAGCCGAAACTGTAAAGCAACCATTTTATCGGAGGTCTCAAGGCACAAAAGAAGTGAAAATTGCACCAATGCAATTGAATGACAAGGCATTACGTTTAAAAATGACTGGGCTACAGCTTTCCAACCACGGGTGCGAGATAGCATTTCATGGGGTTCGAGAAGTGGGTCATATAAAATATTCTAGTGAAATAAGATTTTCATTATGGATCAAATTTGGAGTACACTAACCTCTTCTATCCTTAATTATTATTATTATTATTGGGGTTAGACGCAATGCACCGGCCTCGAGGGCTATACCGCATCGAAAGAGTAGGGACCATTTAGTATGGACTTAGGAGAACGGGGAATCTATGCACAGGGTGTGTTCCCACACAAGATCCCCTGCGCATAGAAACAGCAAGTTAAGAAGGAAGAGGAAGAAAAGACAAATAAGAAATAGCGAAGAAGGAATGAAAACGGAAGGAAGCAAAGTGGGCACGAAAGATAGAAGTCCCGAAGGCCTATCTAAAGCTGAGGTAGCCTAGCGGTGCTCCCCTGGGGGCGCTAGTCCCCATAGCATAGGATAGGCAAACCTAACTAACCTACCTCTATTGCCTATGGCCTATCCTATGCCCCCTGAGGGGTCTTCTATCCTTAAATAGCAATGAATTCGTAGGGGGTGAGAGAATAAAGTTTTTAGGATTGTAGGCACTGAAAGGAGGAGACAACTGTTTCAAGGAATCCGAATTCAGAGGGAAGAACCACTGTGAAAGCAGGTAAGTTACTTAATGAGCTATAAATAAATTATTTCATTATTCTCACTTTTAGCACGTTAATGACGTATCTTATTAACGTTTCAATTTAGCAAGGAATTTAATATAGACATGCAGGCGTTCAAGTTCCATGACACTTTCGTCATAGTCGTACATTCTCAACCATATTCCTAGTTTCAAAATGAGGTGAATACCCTCACTTCAATTTCAACTGCTCACTAGATTTATTAATAAACTTTGAGGTAGGCATTCAACTTACGACACACTTTTACAACAGTCCTAAAATAATTACGGCACGTGAGTCGAGCGTTAATGATCACTCACCTCGATCTTCAATTTCTCGGTGACGAAATAAATGCCCCAGAGACCAGTATCCTTGTAGCAGGTGTTGAATGACTGGTACGAGTGGGCCAGATTACCCTCTACGCAAGCCTGGGGAGTCACGGAATGCAACATAAAATACATTCTCCATCGCACGAAAGTTCATATCTCCAAATAACAATGCAAGAAACTTAAACTCAAAAATATCATTCCTCGGCGGCCTCTTTAAAATTTTACTGATGTTGATAGCAGAGTTAGAAAACAACAAAATGGATGCGATTAAAATATTTTCATTAAGGACTGAATGGTAATGCTTTAAGTAGAGTTCAGTATTTGCGTAACCAGTTTCGACATGAAAACTTAATTGAAGTGACGAGTGATAAGCAACCATAGGAAAATATTCATACACATTCTGCTGCCTTCCTAAGACGAGAGAATTTTCCAAAAACCAAGTAAACATTAAACTAAAGATCCCACCTGGGGACAGGAGATTTATGGGAAGAACTTCTGGAAGGTCATCAAGCCTCCATCCCCAATCAGCCCGAGCAAAGTTTTAAAACTTTGCTTTCTTTTGATTTAAACTGATAATTTGAACTATGAAAGTTTTAATTTGAACCGATGAAGAAAATTTGCTTTCCGGGCAGCCCATATTTCCTGGCAGCACAATGAATCACAACAACAGTGTGGCCAACCATTCCCACATCACCGTCGTTAAGGCCCTCAGCACCAAACCAATCAATGGCCTCAACCACACTGCAATCCTCGCTCAGTCGAGCTGTTCAGTGAGGCTGACTAGTTACGCCCATCGTGTTATTAAGAATCTAAATAATTCTGCTTCTAATGAAAAGAATCAGTGGCCGAACTCATTTCAATTGTCTACTTCTCACATTAGAACTCATCGCTTCAACCAGGATCATCTATTTCTTTATAAAACCTTTTATGTCTGTCACGCACCTGTAGAATTTATAATATAAAAAATTCCCACTAAAATATTTCGTACGGCTTTATTCAATTCACAATATTATTTTATTAATCAACCTAACTTCTCGTAGATGA
Organism: Orchestia grillus; assembly: GCA_014899125.1. Classification (NCBI taxonomy): domain Eukaryota; kingdom Metazoa; phylum Arthropoda; class Malacostraca; order Amphipoda; family Talitridae; genus Orchestia; species Orchestia grillus. The sequence goes on along the minus strand of VOMN01050670.1, from coordinate 11,869 downwards.
AGCCCAAAACAGCGTAGACTTCTGTACTAAAAGAAAAGGTGACTAATCCACTCGCGTTAGCAGCTGATCTTTCAATAAACCAGGTAACGCCATTTAGACAGGGAAGAGCTTAAGCTCAAATCACGCTTCCAAAATGCAGGTGTTCCTATTGCGTTAAGGTCATGATGACTTTAGGCATGAAGCTAAAATGCCAAAAAAATCCCTTCCGCGAATGTGACCAAGTGTTCTCATTCATGCAAGATTTATTTCAACTACAGTTGAGCCCTTGATAAACGGACTAATGGCAGGCAGAGATTAACTGCTGACGTGAATGTTTCGCATGAGATTATTCTTCGCTTTCGCAAAGGACATTCCGGCTAAAGGACATTCGGGCTGGAGGTGTGTGATTCACTATCAAACCAGCAGATTTTGCACCTTTCATCTGATATCAGTGAACTAGAAGTGTCAGTAGATAAGGGGGGTCAAATGTACATTCAACATCACAAAAGAACAATCAGGGGTGCAGTCGGCAGAGCGAGCTCACCCGTGCGAGATTGACTGCAGTGTTCATGCCGCCGCCGTGCGTGCGGTCCCAGTTGCCCACGATGGTGTTGGCGATCATGAGGGGGATGTTGTCAGGGTTGTTCCAGCCGCAGCCCTGCACCGCGATTGCCATGTACGCAAGAGGCATGTCGTCGTCACGGACGCGGACCTCAGAACCTGCGCACGGCGGTGACAGCTGCAGTGGAGCCAGCTTACGAGTGCTGAGCGACGGCACCGTGAAAACTATTCGACCAGTGAAGCCCGCTCACTTCTAAACGCACTTTAATTTTTTTATCCTTACAAATGTACACTTCATTTCTTTTCATCCTTATAAATGTACACTTTTATTTCTAAAAGGGATTTCAACAAACGAGCAATTTCATTCCTAAAAGGGATTTCGACAAACGAGCAATTTTATTCCTAAAAGGGATTTCAACAGATGAACCATTTCATTAGTAAGGAGGGTACACTAAATGAAGAATTTCATCTGTAAAAATTATTTCAATAAATTAACAATTTCACTTTTAAAACTGTAAAATTTCTGCCAGTGCATGACTAGAATCATATCCAAATACTTTCCACACATATAGATCTTTATTCGAAGCTCTACAGTTGTAGTCACAAATGTAGAAGTACTACAACAGCTAACACTTTATACGCATAATTTTGTGTCCAAATATTGATACAATTCACTTTCCAGACGATTTCTTGCAGACGAAACATTTTCACGTGTAGTTCTCATAGTACAAATTAGATCAATTCAGGTCACCAATTAATTTAAAGCTCCCTACCCACGTGAAATGTGATTTGAAGAGAGCAAAGAAAAGGGACCATTCAGAATGTGCTGTAGAAAACGGAAAACCCTTGCACAAGGTGACTTCCCACACAGGAACCCCTGCGCACAGAAGCAGGGGTCAAAAATGTCAAGGAAGAAAAGGCACAGGAAAGATAGCAAAGAAGGCGTGAAAATTGAAACACAGAAGTCCCGAAGTCATATCTTTAGCTGAGGCAACTTACGAGTGCCTCCCTGGAGTCGGCTGCACCCACAAAATACTATAGACAAACCTAGCCCTACTGTCTATCTTACCCCATCCAAGAGGTACATGTGTAGAAATACATTACGCTGCCCATCCGCGGAGGAACACTCAATTGCATAAATTGACCTGAAGCTTTCCTTTTTAGCGGATAGAAATTGAACAGCACAGATCATTTCGTTATCCTGCTCTCTAGACTAACACGATGAAACACAACGCAAGTTCTCCCTCCATTATCTTGCCTTTCAAACTTCAAAACGGCACGCTCGAAAGTGGACACCACCGAGTATGGCCTACTCACCAGTATAGCGGCAGTAGGTGGGCATGGGGGGAATCTCGCGGTCTGAGCCTGGGTTCGTCTTGAAGTGCTGCTCGGCCAGACCAGCGAGCGTGGCGTGGTCCACACCCCCAGCCCCCGCGAGCACCATGCGTGGCGCTGTGTAGTGAGTCCTGATGTAGTCAACCAGGTCCGCGCGGCTGATCGATCTGCCAAACGACACTTTACGATGATGCACGTGTTTTAGACGTGGGCTCCAGGTGGATTGGAGTATTAGTTACTTTAGAGTTCTCTACTCACATGAAACGTGATCCAAAGGAAGCGAAGAGATTAGGTATAGACTTTAGAAAATGGGGGATCTATGAACAGATGTGTTCCCACACAGGATTTCCTGTGCATAGAAACGTCAATTTAAGAAGAATGAGAAAGAAAAGATAAATTATCAGTAAAAAAAGGGGCTGAAAATTGAAAAAAGCATACTGGGCACGATAGACAGACCCCAAGGTCTAGCTTAGAGCTGAGGTGACCTAACAGTGTCCCTCTGGGGATGCCAGGCTCCACAGCATAAGATAGACAAACCAAAGTAACCTAACCCTATCGTCTGTCCTGCGCCCTCCCCTCAGGTGTCTTCACCTACACTTGTGTATTACATAATTTATATCGAAAAATAATGATTATTATTATTGGGGTTAGACGCAATGCACCGGCCTCGAGGGCTATACCGCATCGAAAGAGTAGGGACCATTTAGTATGGACTTAGGAGAACGGGGAATCTATGCACAGGGTGTGTTCCCACACAAGATCCCCTGCGCATAGAAACAGCAAGTTAAGAAGGAAGAGGAAGAAAAGACAAATAAGAAATAGCGAAGAAGGAATGAAAACGGAAGGAAGCAAAGTGGGCACGAAAGATAGAAGTCCCGAAGGCCTATCTAAAGCTGAGGTAGCCTAGCGGTGCTCCCCTGGGGGCGCTAGTCCCCATAGCATAGGATAGACAAACCTAACTAACCTACCTCTATTGCCTATGGCCTATCCTATGCCCCCTGAGGGGGACGAAAAATAATGAATAAAATTAATAGTTATAAATAATTCTTGTCTCTTCAATGATCACACCTTGAAGTTTTTAGTTCTTACTGTCTATTTGTACTGCCCATCTCACTAATGCTCAATGCAAAACGTGCCCATGCATTTTCCCCACAAGCAATTGAAAGTAAACGTTACCAGGAGCATATTTTTACAAAAAAGAAAGGTATCTCAATTTTCCTGCTCCTGAATTTCATTTTAATGGCATAAAGTGGGAGAAATGTACAAGCACATTGACACCCTGGATGTCATACGTGACTCGTTCAATTGGTTGGAAGAATCTAAATTCATTCCCTGTAGCAATTTCAAACGTCATTTGCATCTGATATAAAATTTGAAGGAAAAATATTGTCCGGTTGCAGAAATAAATGTGATTCCGTTAACAGTAGGTAAAGTCATAAGGCATGAAAAATCAGAATTTAGAAATAAATTAGTTTTATTTCGTTTTAAATGTCAAGTGTACATTATTTCAGCACAATAATATATATGTAGTCTATACTCAAAAGTGTATTATTGCAATTGTTATACTGTGTAATGGTGTAATTACCATCAAGTGTGCATGCAAAATGAAGGCTACGCATTACTGAGTTAAAACGAGCATGTTGCACTATCAGTGTACAGCAAATTTACCCAACTTTGGACAACTCATTAATTAGGAAACGTGAATATTTCCACTCAGTATAACGGCCAGCCCCAACTTAGTATACACACAGAAAGTTCTAGCATCAGCCAAGCCAAAGTCCATAAAAGTCATTCATGCAACTCTCCGTCACCATGATGGCAACCAAAATTACTCCTAAAAAAATAACAGGATCCTCTAACTCGATTATTCCAGTTTTATCGAACGAAAAGCACAGCTATGAGCTTAAAACAAGACGAACCATGAACGTCGCTTGAAAAATGAGTTTCTTTCTTCCAGGAGGAATGAAACAAGTAGCTAAAAGAAGACAAATTTGCTGAACGAAACACATAAGACAACTAAATATTTTTATCTCATTTCCGTGGGCTTTCAACGAAAAATTTATACACAAGCGGATCCAAAGAAAGAAGAGCACAACTTCAATTTTTCCATCCGTCATCAGAAATTCCCAAACTTATAGATAAACGACACTGGCTCAGCAACTCATGCCACCAACAGCTACACTCACTGAATATTTTTGGTAGGTCCCAAGATGGTTTGGGCGAGAGGCGTTCCCTGGAAGGCGATGGCGTGCAGGTGGTCGAACACGACCTCCTGCATGTTGCTCTCCACCTCCTGCATCTCGCGCAGAATGACGCCTCGCTCACGCTCAATCTCGGCCTGCAACACGCGTTAGTGTCAGCTCCGCAGTGAACCACACCAAGATTTAGTCACCAATAAACTCGTGAAAATAAAGATACAGCTCCCTATATATTGACACATGACTACACCATTATTCAAAATTGATGAGAATTGGATTGAAGTCAATGTAGTCAGCGTATAAAGAAATGAATGAGGTTAATTTTCTAAAAGTAATTATAAAGACAAGATTTTTGGGTTAAATTTTGATGGAAATAAAGATAGCATACGATGCAAAATATTTTTGAACTCCCGTTTTAGTATACCTGTGACACTAAAGTAATATATGAAAACATGCTCAACACCGGTGTAGTGCTGAGTTGTGCTGCCCATTTTTGACGTCTATAACCTAAACATGTTGAATTCATCAGAATGGGAAGGACCATAGTGACATAAAAGGAAAGAGGTCAAATAAAATCTTCAAATGAAAGATCATCCTCGCAAGAAAATTAATAGGCCTAGAAAAGTTATATGCAACTGTTTGTAAAATCCAACATTGCTTGGTTCCAAGAAATCGACTGGACATCCACCAAAAGGCCCTGACCAGCCGTCAAAAGCTGATACGTGAAGCCTTTTCTCCGGAGCTCTAAGTTATAACACATCTTTAGATTTCAACGTGACACCCAAAAGAGTGTGACAAATTTTAAACTAATCAGAAAACCTTTATGCAAGAGGAGCAACATAGAATAAGCACTGACAAAATTGTACAAGAAAAGACAAGAGAGGTGAGTGTGGAATATAGTGCATACAAATAAGATTGGTCAAAAGTAATTTTTTCAGATGAAAAACGTTCAATTTGGATAGACCTGACAGTTTTCAGGGCCACTGGCATGATTTAAGGAAGAAGGAACAAGTCTGCAGTAAGTGGCTTTTAGGGGGAGGATCTCTGATGATCTAGGGGGCATTTTCCATCAAAAATAAGTCAATTCGGTGAAAATGGAAGGTAGACAAAATGCATTGAAATAAATAGAAGCCTTTGAAGAAAGAAGTCTTTTTTTTATTCTTGGTAAATTATCACCAGAATAATACTGCAAAACTGACAGCCGATTGGCTTGAAGACTTTGATTGCTACTTATATATTTCTATGTATATTGCTTCTTTTAATTGGTCCCTGAAGTCCCCTAATCTAATTTCCATTGAGAATTTTGGGGGCATAATAGTAATGGAGGTTTACGTCAACGGAAGCCCATACAGAAACGGACACATTGTGGTGCACCATTAGGGAATGCTGAGAGCCAGTAACCATAGAAATGCTTACAAAATCTAATCAATTTTTTAAATAACCATTGCGCAGGTGAACTACAATCTAAATAGAAAACATGTAAAAATTAAGTAGCTTCGTAAATTGCCTTTTTATAGCATGTGTTATCTTTATTTATATAAAAATTTTCCCGAAATCCTAAATTTTTGTAATTACTTTTTGAAAAATAAGAGTAAACCAACTGACCATTTAGTAACGGCTTGAGAGAACTATGAAACCATGCACAGGTGTGTTCCCACACAGAATTCCCGCAAACTGTTAGTTGAGAAAAATGAGTCTAAATAAAAAATGATCAATAAAGATGGTATGAAAATTGAGAAAAAGCAAAGTGAGCACGAAAGACAGCAATCCCAAAAGCCGACCTATAGCTGAGGTATCGTAACAAGTGTCCCCATCAGAACGCCAGTCCCCAGAGCATAGGATAGACAAACCTAACTAACCAACCCTACTGCCAATAGCCTAATCTTATGCCCCTTGAGAAGACGCATCATAAAAGATGTTCAGAGAAGAATAGAATAGCTATGAGTTGACAGGAGGACTCAGAGCAGTATTGTCTTACTTCATACCTAACTCAGAGGAATTTTGACAGACTTTAAGAAGTGAACAAGAAGAGCAGTGAATCAGGATTGACTTAGTTAGGAATAATCAAAGAAGAGAAACGAAGACGGGCAAAAATTGAGGTGATGGCTGGTCCCGTCATCCACGTACTAACATAAACCCGACTAAAAAATTTTCTTTGTAGAACATGCTTGCTGTCGACGCTTAATTAAAGACTGCCCTTCCCTATCAGGCTTCCTTCATGAACTAATGCTATATTTAGGAGATATTTATAATGTTTCTACGATATCAACGAACTGGGAAATGGTCGCTGCATACAGTAAAAGCTTAAGAAAGAAGGAGTTAACTCATTTCAAGCACATCTAAACAAAACTGAAATTTCGACGAATTTGCTCGTTTCACGCCTGAAGTTACGAAATACAATCCAGGTCAAAACGAGCTAACTGGTCCTCGCCAGAGAACGGGCAAGGTTTCAATTCAGTTCACTTGTACAACAATATTTATACATTTCTTCTTAAGAGATGTCAACAGCCTCCTGCGTGCGAACTGCCGTAGGGATGAACGTGGTAAAAAAAAGGGATATTTTCACAACCACTTTGACGGGATCAATGACACCGGGAGCGCACGGCTAATCAGAAAGGCACTGGCGGGTACTTGAAATACAAGGGCCAAGAGCTAAGGCACTAGTGTGTGACGGCCGTCCACTCCAAGACGTGAAACTTCACCACGTACATCCAAGTTCACTTCAGAATACATCCAACGCTGGGCACAGGAGACTATTGCTTTCTCGCAACTTAAATTATTATAACTATCATTTCATTTGTTGGTTTAAAGCTCCCTATCGCCACGAACTGCGATACATAGACAGTGAAGAGAAGAAGGTACTACCTAGTATGGACTGTAGAAAACGTGGAATCTATATGTTCCCACACCAGATTCTCTAAGCATAGAAACAGCAAGTTAAGAAGGAAAAGGGAAAAAACAAAGAAAAGATAGTGAAGAAGGCGTGAAAATTGAAAGAGACAAAGTGGACACGAAAGATATAAGTCCCAAATCTATAGCTGAGGTAATCTGACAGTGCTCCCTTAAGGTCACACTACTCCCCATGGCATAAGATAGACAAACCTAACCCTACTACCTGCCTACCCCGTGCCCACTGAGGGTCTCGCAACTTAAAAAGCAGACTTTTCTTCCTCCGTTAATTTTAGTTGCTTTGATATCGTCCTGGTAGACCAGCACGGGTGTACCCCCGATTCAAGCCTCAATCAATTTCTCTGTACAGAAAAATATCAAAAAAATGAGGCGATAATTCCACCGAGATTGCTACCAAAGCTAATTGAAGGCCTAAAGGTCTCCAATGACCAACCTCTTTTCTCCCTTATTCCTGCTCTTCAGGCACAAAAATGAGAACCCCTTGAACTTGGACCAGCAAACCCCAGATCATCAATTCCTACATTGAAACCCTGGCGGAAAGTGGCAGTTGGAGCTGACCCGCATCACCCGACAACACGTGTCACTGGAGCTCTGCAATTGAATGAATCATTCCAAGATGTTTGCACACATTATAAACCTAGTCTTTCTTCAACTATGCATACCAGTTTGTCAAGAATTGTCGAGGATAAATTGTTAACAGAGTCAACACTGGCGCTCGAATGCCAAAAAAGCTTAGCTACCAACTTTTTGTCATTTAACAAGCCCATACACAAAGGTTAACGCACCACCAAGACCTAGATGTGCTAGTGTACGTTGGTGTTCTTTGTACGAGAAGTTACTGCTAGTCCCTCCACCTCCTCGACAGGTTTTTAATATGAAATCATCAATTGCTCACATCAACATGCTACACCAAACTAACACTGTAAATCATTACACAAAAAGAACAGGTTCACCTGATGTAATCAGGTCATACTATGTATGATACTTAACCAAGCTCATCATATCATTGAAAGAAAACATTCTTGGAAACCACAACACAAGCTACATACAGACCAGACCATACTTACAAGCTCTTGCCAAGACATGGAATAGTACACCATAACAACTAAAGAGCTCACCTCACCAAACTTGCTGTTCTGGACAATATCAGAAAGGATCTCGACAGCTCGCGGCACGTCCTGACTGAAGCACTTGGCATAGAAGACCGTCTGCTCCCGAGACGTGTAGGCGTTGAGGTGTGCTCCCATGTTCTCCACTTCCAGCTCTAGGTCGGTCTGGCTACGCTTGTTGGTGCCCTGACACACACACACACACAATTGTGTGGTATTATTTAAACACGTTCAAGGGGAATAATAACTGCTGCAAAGAAAGAAAATTGCAATAATGTAGGAGAGTTATAATAAAATGAGTTTTAGAAGTTGAATGCAGGGTTGCAGGTCAGAAAAGCCAAACTCATAGGGATGCTAGGAGTTTGAACCTGATTTTTAACTGCCCTCAACTCCCTAAGGCCAAATATTTTTTTTCAACATCCTTCATCACTTTTTACCTGTTACACAAGCATATACTCATGGGCTCTTCTCTGACTAATTATATTAACCTTTTGATGTCTTTAATCAACTACTGTGAACCAAACTTAATTTACCCTCGATTACTTTATTCACCTTTAGTCCACAAAGCATAGCAAATGCCTCTCATTTGTGTAGAGTACACTGTCAGTAATTTGAATTACTAATATAAGTTAATTACATGAAATTATATATGATATTCGTTTATGGATTCTATTCATTTCACTTCATTACAAAAAGACATTGGCAACTGCAGTTCATAATAGCTAGCAATCTGCATTCATACATTGTGAATACCTTATAAATACATAAAATGAATTACTCATGAATAGATATACAACTGATGCCTGGAATGAAAAAAATCTGGAGGTCTACAACTTGGTATTATAGGCTATAGGCAAATATTGTGAAAGAGCATATAAGTATAGTCAAGTAACTGGTATATAAAAATTTATTTCTGATACAAAGTTCTTCTTATTTACAGAAGTTGGTAGGGTGGGAAATTAAGAATTTATACATATATATATATATATATAATAAATAAACTTCAACCATTAATGACTACCAAGACTAATACAGGAATTGTGTCTTACAATCAAGGAGTTGGAGCTAGATATTACAAAAGTTCTAGAGGCTTGAGTTAGAATTTTTGGAATCCTAGGAGTCAGTCAGGTTTCATCCCTTCCAACTCCACAACCCTGGGTAAATGTCAAGAATAATAACTGCTGCAATAAACAGACAAATCTTGAAAATGTAGAAGAGATGAAATAAATAAAACTTCACACCAAATCTCACCTTGAAGGCCATGTGCTCCAGGAAATGGGCCACTCCATTGTTGCGCTCCGTCTCATGACGAGAGCCAGTGTCGATCCAGAGACCAACGGTGGCAGTCGGGGCACCCGAGTCTTCTGATGCCACTCTCATGCCGCTGTCCAGGACAGTGAGACGAGTTGCAGGGACATTCAGCACAGCCTGTTCATAGTCAGGTGCAGCGGATGCAGCACGCCACTGGTACAGCTGCAAATTAAATTACACAGAATTATATGTTTTGAAAAAAGCTCCAGTGTACAGTAAAATCCCATGCAACTCACAAATCCTACATGAACACCCCAGTTTCAACTTAATTTTACTATGTACATTAATCCTGCTTAATTGATGAATTTTTATTATAAATATCAATCTAAAAAGGACAAGTAAATGTGTTATGGGTTTTGTTTCAGCTCTCAGACTTGGTGAGTTTATTACTAAAAGTTGACAACTTGAGTAGGGAAAGATAATTCATTCTTGCTAGAAAAAAATAAAAGCGCCTACAGATAATATTTCTTCTAAGTACAAAATAAGCATGGCAAGTTACATATAAACCACCATCCATGCTGCCTACAAAAGGTATCAAACACATAGCTCATTCACCATTAATATACAAACAAAATGTACCAACTTGAATAAATAAACACATACAGAGTACAGCACAATCCTCCAAATTTATGCAAATATTGATATAAAGCTAATCTTCATATCAGTACTCACGTCAAAATTATAAATACATAAGATTTACTCAACTCATTAAAGCTAATATTAAATTGGTTATAAATTTATCATCCCACTTTTTCTAATAAGATGGGTCTTTGCCTTCACTGGTTGTACTTTATACAACATCAGAAATGCCGAATCAATAGTAGCACCAAAATTAAATCATAGCAGGCTAACATTTTTCTCCTGCCCGCTGTCGGCAAGTCGGGAATTTTAATTCGTGCATAACACAATCAACAAAGTTAACTACACAGAATATAAATACGATTATTGCAACGGTAATCTCACCGGAAAATATGATGATCTACTTGAACATCTTTTTAATAAAGTTCCAGTTGGACGCAACATTTTCGAAGCCATTTTACCCGAGCAACCTGACAATCTGTTTCGTCGCTCCGTGTCCGAACAACTGATGCCGCGGCTCCTGAATTGTCTAGTCTGATCATAAGAGGGTAATTATTGACAATTAGCAATATTTACACTTTGGTCGCGATCAAATAACTCATTTTGAAATACTGCAACACTTTATGTTGCAATGATTATGAAAAAATGTCTGAGATGAATTTACAAAATTCACAGAGCTTTATCTAATATGAATTGCTTTAATGTTAGATTTGAATTGAGAACCAAACATTTTTAAGTTCAATATCAACGAACATTTTCCATAACTTATACTCAATTATAACGGCGGGTCATTCCTACATACCGACCGGCGTACAGAAGCAAGTACTGGCTAGAAAATACCTAAAAATCCCAAGGCTAGAGAAATTATTTCATTTACCTCTTACTTCTCACGTATTCTACTTAGAGTGCTCAAATTACTTTCAAACAAAAGCTCTTAACTTTCTCCATCCGCACATATACAAATCAGCCTGTTATTCAGCCCCTTCTCTTACCCTACGGGGGGGGGACAGAAAGTACATGGGACGCGAATGTCTGTTCAGCGAGAATTGAACGAGATGTTACCATAGGGGATATGAATAATCAGGCCACCATCCACCATAAATGAACCGCTAGCAAGGTCACAAAGCAAGTTGTGATAAATGAAATTAAATACCACACATATCACATTACACAGTATAAAATAAAATCATACAATTTACTTCGAGCCCAGGCATATTTGCAATTGCATTACAGATCGGGAGATTCTACCTAAATTCTCTGGTGTTTCATGGGAGCATTAACACTTTATTCCAACTTTTATGTCCTTTCAAATAACAATGATCGCGTCAAGTACCAATAATGGGTTGAGTCTGTTGTATTCTTCTGCGTACCAGCGACTATTGACTCTTGATGTTTGTATTTCTTTCAAAGGAGGTATTTTTAAACTCTACAACAAAATGGCGTTAGTGAACGATTGAATAGAACCTTACTTGATAAGGTTAAATGTATGTTATCTGATACGAAAGTTCTCAAATCTTTCTGGGGAGAGGCTCTTGCGACTGCAAATTATCTTTGAAACCGAACTGTTACTCGTTCTCTTAACTTTGCAACCTCTTTTGAGAAACTTCATCGACGTGCTCCTAATGTTAAACATTTGGGTGTGTTCGGTAGTACTGTGTGTATACATGTTCCAAATTAATGCAGGTCGAGTAAATTGCAAGTAAGAGACTCACTACCCGCTAAGTGAAAACTGACTGATCGTGGCAAACGGACTGTGCGAGTGCGAACATTAAAGTCAGAAAGGGATAGCGGCATAGGTGGGGGAAAGACGCCAGCCTGGTCCTTAGCAAGACGAGGGGCGGGCTCTGTATCTACGCTAATGGGCTCGCTAGATGATTGGGATCGTGC
>VOMN01050665.1:0-48778 GCA_014899125.1 Orchestia grillus | reverse complement strand
CCCTTGAACTTGCTCGTGCAGAGCTCGCAGTAGCAGCGCTGGAACGCGTACGCAGCGACCTTCTGTTGGCGGGGAGCAGGGAGGTACGCTGGGGGCCAGGATCTACCTTCTATCGCCCCTCCCATCCTCCTCCTCCATTGAAATTTTAAAAATGTCTGTCCTCAAAAAATTCACCATTTGCTGTGGAGAAATTTTGTTCAACGAAAGGTGACTTTCGAGTGCCTGTATGCCTGGTGTGTGTGTGTGCATCTGGCAGATCGTCAGTTGGATTAAATTGACACTATCACAGGTGAGCTTTTTGAGCTTATGGAACGTTGTTATGCACTGCATCTTCATGGTCTCTTGTTATTTTTTGGGAAGCATTTAAAAGAAATCTTTTAACAAATTCCAATATCTAAAGAATTTCTTCAAAGCTTTGAATTCACAGCGGGTGAAGTTGGCGAGTATGATATGAGAATAGAGCAGCGAGTAACGCAGAGCGTAAAGTAGGGAGAAATGTTCTGAGTGAAGTAGCGAGTGAAGTAAAGAATAAAGTAGAAAGCCAAGTAGAGAGTAAAGTAGCGAACAATGTAGAGAGTAAAATGGAGAACAATGTAAAGAGTAAATCAGCGAGTAAAGTGCAGAGTAAAGTTGAGAGTATAATAGAGAGAAAAGTAGAGATAAAGCAACATTTCAAAGTAGAAAGCAGTGTTGAAAGTGCAGTAGCGAGTAAAGTGAAGAGTAAAGTAGAAAGCTAAGTTGCGAGTAAAGTAGCACATAATGAGGCGAGTAATAGTGAGCACAAGAGTGCACGGCTTATAGATAAAATGTCTCCGCCGCAACATGGCGGCCTCCCACGGTAAGGATTCTTCTGTTGTGCCCATGAATCAATCCAAAATATTTTGTTATCAACATAGAAAACCCCAGGAGATAGTGGTGATAGATGTGCCTATGGGAAAACTAATACTGATCTGACTATTTATTTACTCTAGGTCAGAATCTAATGTAGTATTCTTTTGAATAACGCCAGGTTAAAAAGTAAAGGACGGAAAGTTTGTACTTACGATTACATGCAATTGGTCATCTATTTCAATGAAGTACCGTGAATTTGAAGTTGGTATTGTATTTTTAGATTTAGGTGATGCGATTACACCTAATACATCCCACCTTTGGTTGAGGCGTCGTTCCTAATATAAGACAAACCATTTTTGCTACCTTGATACTTAGCGCAGTTTCATTAGCTTTACCCTGTTCCCCCTGCAGCAACTCCATTTGACCGAGGTACGCTGAGATCGCACTAACGCTCCGTTATTTTGGTGTCGCACATCTTTTGATAAGACTCGAGAACATCCCTTCCAGTTGAACTTTTTTTTAAATCAGTCCTATTAAATGGTTGTAAAATGATTATTCTAGGTTAGATTATTCGTGTGATTATTCTAGAAGTTAGATTGAAGAACAATAAATTAAAAAAAACTGAATCTACTTTCCACCAATTGTATGAAGATATGGCGCTAAAAGTAGTAAAATTAAGTTTCGCATATTAATTTTGATCCCTCACCTTGAGAAAAGAAATAAGGCATGAAAACAAAGAAGCAAACTGTAAAAAAAACTGAGGGTAGAAAGGACAGAGTCATCCAAGAAACTACGAAAACAGTTAACACAGCATATTAGGGATGCATTATCACCAGCGTTTCGAGTTACGCTACAAATGAGGCGTCCCAGGCGACTCCTACCTCTGTTTACTGAGAGCGTCGCTTGCGTACACAAGAGGTCAACATTAAGCCTCTCTACTTGAGAAATTATGCATTAGCATTAATTTACATTGGTTAACGCCTAATGTAATAAAATACACGGAAGTTTGAGAAAATTCTCTTTTGAATGGCTATGAAATTGACTGAGTGCCAGAGCTACTCCGGGGCTGATTACCGAGACTGTTTTAACATTAAAAGCTCTTTCAATGAGATTTCCATCGAGTTTGAGTAACAAAAATCTCATGAAAAATATCTGCCAAGCCCTTTTTAATTACGGGGTAACAACCTGCGTTTCGTCCACCAGCCCGTCCGAATGATGGTAATTATTTTAACTTCAGACCGTCGCTGGCAGTTCATCTGTCCTGCGTTCAATCAGAGCAGTTTTAGCAAGAATGTTACTCTTGTTAAATTTACATTTATATAGTAATCTATATCTGCAAAAAAATGTACATTATGTATTTCCTTAGACTCTGTCGGTATCAATTCCAGTCTCAGGCTTGAGGGACGTACCACAGATCATGAAGATTTCCAGTCAGTAGCCCGTATGCTCCTGCTTCTATACATAAATTACCGAAAGCTTTTAAAGGCATGCCTCGTTTCTTCCGGATACCAAGAATTAACTTTACACACAGTATGCTCTCACCCAATTCGTCTGATTACCGAGAATTTGCATGTGTATTTATATATAATAGAAGCAAACCCATCAAAAATTGCGTATTTAATACATTTTTTCTTGATGTGAATTTCATTTTCCAGTGAAGCACGTACTGCATAAGAAATGCTACTCATTGTTCCCCCTAAAATAAAAATTTCATAACCAGAGAATGTTCACCAAAATTTTGTCATATCATATTCTTATCCAATTAGTTTCACAAGTTTCCTGTCTACGAAACTGCCGCATATCAACGCGGCTGTGAGGGGCGAGGCGCAGAGCCGACCAACAAGCAAGCTTGCAAATGATCAACAAATTATATTATTATAATTTGGGATATATCCACGCATGTAGGCTTGCAGGTACAGAGTGTGGATTCCCTATTCTTCAGATTAAGAAGAAGTAGTGTAATATGTAACCTCTTAGTTCATCAAGCAACGTCTAACACTACACTCAGAGCGGTTGGCTAGATTCCAAACACATTTTTTTGAGCATCGCGGAGAAAAAGAGCCAATTTGGCTTTGGAAAATAAAGATGCTTGATTTGAATGCACTCTCTTTCATATGAAGGACTCTGGTTGTTCGCGTCTGTTCCTTTTATTACTCTTGTTCAGGTATAAAATTATTTTTTCTTATGCTGAAAATGTAGCCACAGGAGACTGAGGATAAGTAGTTGTTTGTAGTGTCAGTCGCCGGTGTAGAAAATATAGTAGGAATAACGTTAACCATTAAATTGTTATATTTTCGGTTTTGCCATAGCTTCCCCGGATTGAAGTCATGATTCATTTCTGATTTATGCTTTATATCTCAGATGAATTATTGAATTCCAAAATATCTTCGTATTTGTACACAGGTTTTACGCTTATACCATTGAAATTGCACCTTGCTGTACAGTTGATACTCAGCTAAACTATACCTGATTACCATCTGATATAAAACAAAATTGGGTCTCTGCAAGTTCAAGTCATAAAGCGGGCTTTGCACAAATTTTATTTTCTGGAAGCTTATTCCGTTTCACGGTAACCGTGCACCGAAATGTTTGAACTCATTGATCAGACGGAAAAGAAGTCCAGACTTGCTCATCACAACTCGCATGCAATCAGTAGTTCGTCTCTGAGTTGTAGGTTCGCAATCTAAATCGTTAATACCAAATACATATAGAGCATTAACGGTCATCCTCTACATAGAATTAACCGCTAATAGCATCACCTATGAATATATATTCATTGATTATTTCCTGATACTCTCTGAGGATTTGAATTGAAATATTCTGGGCGTAAGCCTTCAGTAAGAAGCTCCACGTAGACGACTGATAATTCTTTGGTATTTTCTAAATATTTGAGTTACAATTTTACTGTGCAATGAATTCGTAGGTGACTGGCACTAAATGAAAACCGAGAGCCATGGGAACTATAGTGCTAAAGTGAATTATTATTCATTTAAGTAATGTATTTATTAGCATAAAAACATTTTAAAATGTATAGTGATTCATTCAAGAGAATACATTCAAATCGTTACACAAAAGCTCAGCCTATAAATATGTGGTACTCATGAACGTGCACATCCAGATAGGGATAATAGTCGATGCTAACCTCTCACGTCTCTCCCTATGTTCTCCGTGGTGCACATTGTACTAATGTTTTATTTCTTGGTGGGGTATCAGATACGTTCTGCCTCACTGTGCTGCTAGTTGTGTGTTTTAACTCATAGAACTGGGAATGGATGCTGTAAAATAAAGGGTATTCGAAATCTTCATTGGCACAAGATATAAGAACTTAGAAGTCGAAGTTCTTTTCGGTTGTTAACTATAGTATGTCAGTGAGTCAGTGTGTGTGCTAATGAAAATGTCAGAGAAAGTACTGTAAAATCGGAGGTGTGTCGTAAATCGGGGTGTATGGTAAAACATTGCTCATCATATGCATAGTACTTTTTCGTTACGACAGTGAATCGCAAATCACATAAACGAGAATACTAAAATCCGTTCAGTAAACACTGTCGAAAAAACAATATATCCTGGCCGACCATTAGAGCGTTGACGGTATTTAGAAACGCTGCAATTAGATTGAAATTTAAAACTTTACTGAACAAATACTCTTTTCTGTTTCAGGTAACTAATTAAAGAAGACAAATTTTGCTCTGTGGTGAAAGTAAAATTAGTTTTTATTTGGCTTACGGTAAAGTCGATGCAAGCGATGTCAGACAAAATTTTCCCTTTATTCTCGTGGGATAGAATTGTCTGCGTCTAATTTAAGCAAAATATGGAAGTCAATCTACATATGCATGAAAAAAAACAATTTTCGTGTATTTATTAATATAATGAGAATTATCTGCATAATTGAATCATTTTTTCATCTCATTAATATTCATCTCATTTTTCGCATAAAACAGCTACTGAAGCCCCGAATTCGTGAATATGTAGCGCATTATACAACGCTATTGCCCTCATTAAACACACGGCTGCTGCACTCTCGATCAAACGTTAATGTTCACACTTATCACGTAACCAGCACCGCACCCCCTGACGACGAGCGCCTCCACATGGACCCTGCAGGACTCCCCCGTAGTGAGGGTAAGAGCTGGAGGAGAAAGAGGGGAGCGCGAGGATAAAGAGAGGGGACCGCGAGGGGAAAGAGGGGGACCGCGAGGAGAAAGACGGGGAACAAATGGGGAAATCTTAAAGCTGTCCTCACCGAAGCTTCATTCATTGAACTGCCCCACTGCGGGGGAGCAAGAGGGGAGAATTGCCCCTGTCGATACCCCGGCCAGCCGAGGCAGCTCTTTTATTTTGACGAGAGAGAGTCAAAAGTGCGCGTTCTCTGCGCCACTGTGCAGCAGCCACGTGCCGGACTGTGCCGCTCTGCAGCAGCCACGTGCCGGACTGTGCTGCTCTGCAGCAGCCACGTGCCGAACTGTGCCGCTCTGCAGCAGCCACGTGCCGGACTGTGTCGCTCTGCAGCGGGAGCTCCCGCTGTCAGACCGCAGCGTTCTATGGCATATGCCATAGAAGTCATAGAACGTATTCGGGCCCACAAGTAGCTAGCTTTAAAAATGTCCATTGAGGTAGTTCAAGAAATTCATGCTCGTAATTTTCAACCAGTAAACTATTTTTTCTAATTATTTAAAGTGGAACCCATCTTGAAGGTTATTTTGGCAATTGGAGTAAACTACTCGCTGAGCAGTCTGGAACTTCAATAAAAGTCCCGCCACCGTCGCCATACTCTGTTGGGAGACATCTGAGTCACTAGTAGACTTTAATTTAACAATATTCTAAGGAACAACAATATTATACACACTCATGAAAAAGTTTGATTTTTTATTTAGCGTAAGGAGCGTCTGTTAGTAAATACCAAAACGAATTATTCAATTCAATATCACTGAACGCTGATCCATTGCATGATTTATCTGGAATTTTACTCTATATTATAGTTGAGGTCTCACAAGCATCCTTGGTCAACCCGTTGAATTTATAAGTCACTTTTTTTATGTTTTTTTCGTCATCAGGCATTCGTGGTGCCATTCACGCACCGAAAGCTCGCCATCATTGAATGAGATGTAGCACGTAGCCTATTTTTCCTTTTCACTTTTCAGAAACCATTGCGAAATTTTCCAAATCAACTAGAGTACAGGTTCACGAAACTTCTGAGTCAACGTTCGCACAACCTTCGCCCATTCCTGATTTGCAAAGCACAGCGTATAAAAAATGTTTAAGTTGTGATATATCTCAGTCGTGAGCTAGTGTTTTGTCAATTCCACTCAATAACTGAACTATCGTGCTCGTCTTTTGTTCAATTATCTTTCATCAGTAATTGTGATCACATTATTTTTTTGAGAGTTAACCGAATGTTTCATCTTCATTTCCGTAGATTTGTTCTCACTTTTAACTGTAGTACTACCTTATTATTTGTTTTGCGTCATTTCACTCGAAAAGAATTTTCTATTTTTCGCTAATTCACAAAGCTATAGCTACTTGGTGGCCGATTAATTTTTCGTATATAAGCTCTCAGAGCATAGTTTAAACCAACTATATACTAATACACAGCTGTCACTCGCTTGGTCCGTCTTTCTGTCGCTCTTAAAAGGATTTAGACAGGAGAAAATTTCCTGGTCAGTATTCCTAAACTAACAGCGAGACTGTCAGATAAGGCGGTCAGCATCAGTAATACCAAAAATAACATTATTTCATGTCACGTCAGAGTTACCATAAATAAGAGGGCATCATAAGAATTCATCATTAGTCGCGATATTTTTGGCGGGGCGTGTCTACTAGTACAATATAAAACGAAACTATAATGTATTGAAACCGTATTTTCAACAGTTGAATTTTCCTTGGTATCCTGGAGATATCATGTTGTTCGTATACTCGTACTCACGAGTAGCCATGAAATATGTAATTTCTTTCAATGAATTTAAATTTTATTCTAATATTGCTCTTCCAGTGTATAATAATGCATTCAAAGACTAATTTAACTCTTCTAGATTCCGTGCTATGTTTTTGAACAATTTTTTTAAATACTTCGACTGATGAACACAGAAGTAAAAAATTGAAAGTAATTATTAAGGCTATGAGAAACATCTTGTTTCCATAAATTTTTTTAATAAAATCCAGAGTTTTCGAGTGTGGACAACACCCATCTTCACTAGAAAAACCTAAAAAAAAGAAAGATGAACACATTTAATGCACAATTGTTCATCTTTCTTCTTTTTAGGTTTTTCTACTGAAGATGGGTGTTGTCCACACTCGAAAGCTCTAGATTTTATTAAAAAATTTTATGGAAGCAAGATGTTTCTCATAGCCATAATAATTACTTTCATAATGAGGTTACGATTTCCCTCTACTAAATCAATTCACAAATTGAAGTGACACAAAATAAAGACAAATCGTGAGGGCAGTTCTCGAATATAGCTTTGCACACATAATAGCTTAATTACAGGTTAAAACATTTCTATATCTATCATTCTAAAACTGAGATCATCTTACTTGAAGTCATGCAGACTCTTCCGAAATAACAATAACTCATACAAATTCAGAGCTGATCTCTCATGAAACTAAATAAGGGCCTTCCCTCCCATCGCAACATGGTTGCGACTCATTGGGGCTAAAGTGAGTGTACCGTTTTCTTTGGCTTTGGAGATTTTTTTGGAAATATAGAAAAATCATTAAATGCTCAAACGGGATTTCAGAACAGTGGCTCAACGGGTTGAGGGTGGTCTAAATAGTAAATACTACCACCCTGAGAAAGCTCTAAAACTATACAAAATTCATATAAGTCTCAAGCATATTTTCAGTTTTTCTGAATGATTCCCTCGATAAAATAGGACCCTAAGACCATAAATTACTTCTGGACGGCTGAAACTTTTAATAGCAATCCTGAATCACGGAAGCAGGATTACTTTCACCTGTTTTACTATGGTCATCTATAGCAACAGCCCTAAAATTACAGAAGTTTTGAGCATGTGAATGTCGATTCCTTTTTTGTACTGAAAAAGCTTTATTGTCAGAGGAAAGCTATCCTATTTTAAAATTCAATTTTTCCTTAGGAAAGTAATTAGTTTCTTTAACAAAAATCTTCAACCGAGCTAACATCATTCATCACCGCCAGACACCAGTTTCAACAAGCCTTACTAATTGTTAGGGTTCCTACCCGAATTGACATTATCTTATACGGAAATTCTGAGGCGGTTTCCTTCTGAAACTGAGTAAGTTTTCGGACGAGTCGCACCTTTACCGCAAATGTCTTCACCAGCCATTCTCTTGGATCTCCATCCCTTAAAAAAGGTTCATAGATATGTGTTAATTTTCATAGAATATGCCCCTTGTTATTAATCCAACTTGAAATTGGTCAGTTGGATAGACGTCATGAAATAGTTTTTTAGTTCTGCTGCCTACATTTCACATTGTTGGATTATGTCTTTTCGCTCGTAATTATGTTTGAATTTACCATTTGTTGTTTTAGGAAAAAAGTTAATAAAACGGCTATGCTTCATTGACCGGTGCATAGTTGTATGATATTCTCCAGCATCGACATT
This sequence comes from Orchestia grillus, assembly GCA_014899125.1. Taxonomy (NCBI): domain Eukaryota; kingdom Metazoa; phylum Arthropoda; class Malacostraca; order Amphipoda; family Talitridae; genus Orchestia; species Orchestia grillus. Next base: position 40,370 of record VOMN01050665.1, on the reverse strand, counting down.
GAAATGACCATTTCCCGAATTATCAGAATATTCTTCACGAAATGGGTGAATCAAATTTAATAAAGATTAGAGAATCGACGTTTCATGGATAACATCATTCACTAGAAAGATGTGCATAGAAAAACACTGCGATAAGCATAATATAAACAAAAGTTAGGAAATACTTATGGAAGACGACATCCTCTTGTTGAACAGAGTCGCAAATGTAACTTTGGACGAGGAATGTTGATTGCTTAATAATCTGGATTGAAATTTCGACGGCATAATAACTCATACCCTTCAATACACTAACGTAGACCTCCACACTCATAAAGTTCAACGTACTTATAGCACCACGCCCATATTCATACGTAATCCCCCCCATAAGCATCCTTATCTCCTTCATATTTCCTTCACATTTCCCTCCCATGTCGCGTCTCCTGCTACGATGCAACTTTTCTTGGAGCAAAATGAACCCCCGCTGAATCACACCGCAGAAAACCTGCTTCAAGCTTAATATTCTAAAACACTGCAATCTATTTTCATATTTATTTTGAGTGAAATGTCATAAAACTATTACGAGGAACCCTTCCCGAAGCTCCCGTTGTAGCGGGAGGCACAAGTCGCCTCTGGCGCTCTGCCCAGAACCTGTGCCGTGCTTTGAACTCGCAGCTCGTCATTGGTCAGTGGGTGCCCTCTGTCCACCCACACACTGGCTCCCTGTAGCTTGAATCCCGAGTTCCTCATTGGTCAGGCAGGGACGCACTGCCAACCCACTTTAAGTCCTTCTCATTATCCGTGCTGGTAAGTTGGTCACTTCAACTCGGCATTGCCTCGCTGCATGGCCTACTGTGGCCAGCTGGTGAGCAGTGGAACTAGGGACAATATCTCCTCCCCGTCATATTGGAAAACTTTACAAAAGCGTGCATATCATTAGTAGTTGTGGGCGTACGAAATGTTTATGTTTTCGGGGAATTGAAGTTCCTTGAGCGATGATTGTTCAACGTATTCGTTTTACGTTTTGATTATAGGAATTTTTCACCGGTTAATCATCCTCGGAACCAAAGAGTAAATAATAAAAGCACCCAATAAAATCACAAAAAAAATCTCATTCAAGCCAATAATTTCGTTGTACATATACACGGTGAATCAAAAATTTATTCGTAAGTAACACCCGAGTTTGCTTAGTCATGTCAACGTTGCGTTCAGCAAAGACGTTTAGCGTTCAACGTTGCGTTTAGAGCTGACGTTTAGCGTTCAACATTGCGCTCAGAACGGACGTTTAGCGTTCAACGTTGCGTTCAGAGCTGACGTTTAGCGTTCAACATTGCGCTCAGAACGGACGTTCAGCGTTCAACGTTGCGTTCAGCACGGGCGTTCAGCGTTCAACGTTACGTTCAGAGCGGGCGTTTAGCAAGGACCGTCTCTAAGATATTGATGGAGCCGGCTATTCAATTTATAAATTGATTAAACAGTCTTGTTAACTAAGATACTTGCAAGTAGAAATAGTTTGCAGTTGTTAGATCAAGCATGTCTAATGCAATGATCATTGCTTCTTCCAACAAGCCTTCTCTGCTGATCAGGCTCAAATCAATTTCATTTGAGCCTAAGTCGCTGTTTCAAGATATTTCATATCTAAATCTTCTTTAAGCCGGGGGTGCAGAATTCGTACTCGATGCCAATCATTGAAAAAGACTGAACAACACCAGTCGACCCACACAAATGGAATGGGGAATGAAAACCTTATTTTCATTATTCTAGTGTTACGACGTGGCTCATCTAAATAAAATGATTTCGTCTATGTTTCAAATTTTCAACATCACTTAAATATACGTTTTTTAATCAAGCGATTTTCTCTCAGACTTGGTTCAAAAAACCATGATTTTCTACCGGAAAAGCATTGTTTACCTGCGCCATTTATGGAGTGGAAGCACTATGAAGACTGTAGGGACGCGTGCTGCAAAATACGTTAATTCATTTATTGTCTTTTTGAACCCTGAATTACTGAATGCCAGGACATGACATCCTGTGGAGACTATGTTTTACTGGTGAAAGAACACGAGTTTTCCGCTATTTTCACTTTTCAAAAACTATCAATAATTTTTCCTAAAGCGATGCATTAACTTAATTCCTTAAATGATAAATTGATAACTGAACGTGCCACACGTAATTTGATTGACAGCACTCTTTCAATTAGATTGAAGAAAGAAATCCCTCAGCTCTCCTAGTTCACCACTTTCATCAAGGGTGAATTTCTTTCAGGCTTACAGCGCATGCATTGAAGGCAAGTACCGTACGTTTTCCAAGCGAATCGCATTCTCTGAGTGCACGCAAAGTAAGCTCCATATGGAGAACATCACTCCTGTCGAGCACATCATGGCGGGCTGTATGGTAAGACCATCCAGCCTCTTGAAGTCATGCATGCCATTCAGCATGACGGCTGTTGAACTCATGCATGCCACACAGCATGACGGCTGTTGAACTCATGCATGCCACACAGCATAACGGCTGTTGAACTCATGCATGCCACACAGTATGACGGCTGTTGAACTCATGCATGCCACACAGCATCAGGGCTGTTGAACTCATGCATGCCACACAGTATCCCGCCTGTTGAACTCATGCATGCCACACTGCATCACGCCTGTTGAACTGGGTTCAGAGTGGCCTGTATGCCACTGTGAATGCTAAGACCGTCACACCTGGTGAACTGAGGTACGTCACATTGTACTCAAAGAACATCACACCTGGTGAACGCGCGTATCGCGCTTCATTTCTTGCGTAAGACATTCGCTGCACGAATGTATCAGGGCCACCCCACCGCTGCTGCGCAGTGACATCACCGGGTCTATTTGCGCCCTTGTTCTGTTGAGCGTTCGCCAAGGCACGGTCAGTTCTACTCCCTCAAGCACGGGGCAATTTTAGCCCCGACTGTGTCGTGAACTGCGCCAGAATGCGCCGCGAGGCGTGCCCAGAGTGGCACTGTGCCAGACTGAACTTGGTGTGCCGCTGTCGAGCGTCCGGGCCACGTGTTACGAGTGCCAAGAAGCGTCGGCATCATTTGTCCGCTCCGCTAAGACGATGTCTCGAAAAAATAAAAGTAAAGAGACCCAGTAACGTGAAAAAGGAAATGGAGCATTCTTCAATAAAGGAAACTGGTGAAAATTGTCGAGGTGTCGAATGCGAAAATAGCTGGTCAGTATTACATACGAACGCAGAGAACCTGCGTTTAAATTTTGGTGTAAAATTATAGAACTGGGAAACGCTTTTTTGGAAACACTAAATAGCAGTGTACTGCAAGAATAATCAAGAATAATCAACTGATGAAAAATTCTCAGAAAATATCATCAATCAATTTTTGCAGGTATACGAAGCTTTGCTCGCATCTAAATCTTGCGATGCATAATTTTCCTCCCCGGGTCTGAAAAAATTTGATGTTGAAAATAAATTATTCACAGCCTAATCAAATAGCTGTTGGAATATGTACATTCCATTTTTTTTTAATTAAGTCGACGAGGGTACACTCGTGCGATAAAACTACCGTTTTCAATTACGGTGAACTAATTAGGCGAGGCAAAATTTAGAGCGAAAAATGTCAAGAATAGAGTACACTGAAACACGATGCAACGTAAGCCACTCCTTCATAATTTTTGAACAGTCCAAAATTAATGAATTGAATAACATACTCTAAAACTTTCACACCAGCGTCATTGTTATAGAGAGCCGAACTGATTGCCTCTACCGTATGTCACACACATGATAGGCATTTGTTGATCTTATTTTACAAGCTTGAGTACTTACACTTCTCAATCGTATTTCACTCACATGACAACGCACACTTCTCAATCGTATTTCACACACATGACAACTCACATTTCTCTACCGTATTTCACACTCATGTTGACTCTCATTTCTCTACCGTACTTCACACTCATGAGTACTTGTATTTCTCGATCGTGTTTCCCTTGTATGACTACTTTTATTTCACGTTCGTATTTCACACGTATGAGTACTCGCATTTCTCAGACAGCATGTAATCTAACGAGTCTGACGAGTCCGATGTTATGGACCGCGAGTATGAGTCAGATGTTGCAAAGCATCGTAGAATTGACGTGATGCTCAAGTCACGCAGATGCTCTGACTGATGCTCTTGACGATAGGGTTGATGTCACACTCAAAATTGAATTGACGTGATGCACAAGTCACGCAGATGCTCTGACTGATGCTCTTGACGATAGGGTTGATGTTCCACTCAAAATGGGATTGACGTGATGCATAAGTCATGATCTCATCGTGATGCACAAGTTAGATGCTCGGCGAAGAGTGGTTGCATGCAAAAACTCTTACCAAAAAAGCACTAACATATGCTGAGGAAAACATAAAGGGAGTTCACTTTTAGAAGCTGGTAAAAACAGGAGAATGGATCCCAGTAACAAAGGCTATTTAAAGGATGCCCCAGCACGCTGAGCCCAGAATAGGCCTGTCCCCACAAAGCTGCCAGAAGGTTCTAAAATTATCTCAAAAACTCGAGTGTCTTAAACAGTCACTCTTCACTCTCGGTAAACTAAGATTGGAGAAAAACTTTGCACCTTAGAATGTTTACTGTCGTAATGAGTTAAATGGACTGCACCACTTCACAAGGTATGTGCATTTTTCATGATTAATTCAAAATCGAACTTGGAAAACTTTCAATACTTTCCTGCGCGCTTATGAAAAGTTCGCTTCTCACAAGGGCGATTATAAAGAAGCAGAATCGATATTTAAATTGAGTAAAGAACAAAAAAACATTTGGTGTGCGCCCAGAACCTTCAGAGCCCAGATCAACATTTGGCGTGCGCCCAGAACCTTCAGAGCCCAGACCAACATTGGAGTGCACCCAGAACCTTCAGAGCCCAGATCAACATTTGGTGTGCGCCCAGAACCTTCAGAGCCCAGACCAACATTTGGAGTGCGCCCAGAACCTTCAGAGCCCAAAACATATACTTAGAGTGTATTCTTCAAGGCATCAAACTGTTATTAAAAACAAATCAATAAAACTTTAGCTCTGTTTTTAAGTGTCACTATACGAAGACGTGCAAGGACGTCTCGCACCCGTTGTAGACGCCCGAGACTTGAGAGACACATCTCTGGCGTGTCAGGTGCCTTCACGAGTCCTGCGAGACCGCAGTCACCTAGTGAGACGACTGTTGCTGGGGACAACTCTCATTCGCGTGTCAGCAATGGTTGAAAATCAAACCCTAATTCGTCTGCCCACTATGATACAATATCTTATCTTGTTGGTGCAGAGATATATTTACTAATAAAAAATGCTGTACAACGTAAATTTGCAAAGTTTTCAATCTCAACACATTGCAAATGGTCTGTAGGATGAAGTGATTGTCCCCGACAAATAAAGTTCATATTTATCAATCAAAGCTCTGCGTTGTGGCTTTGAAGTAGGTTTTCATCACAAGGTCTCTTAGTGAAATGTATTGCATTACAAGCCAGCGTTTAGGCTTGGGAAAACAGTAAGCTGACCTAAAATACGGACGTGAAATGTAACAGTGAATAAATTCTCGTGCGAAAAATGTCATGTAACTTCCCTAACACTTTGCTCAATTCTACTTGAATATCATGTGTTCAGCCATCAACAAGTATGCCACCCTACCCAAATATTTTCAATTGTTACCTACAAAGGGATCACGAAGAGCTAATGAGAATCTGAAAATGAATAAAATCATTCAATCAGACTTCCAGTAACGAAATTTAACTTCCGCTGATGGAAAAACATCCCATTTTTGGTGCCACAATAGCCGTCTGTTTCCATTCGCAAGCGTCCCCTGCGTCTGTCAGTTTGCTCGTGACAGACAGACCGAGCTCATCACAAGTCGGACGGGTTGTCTTCAATTAAGTGTAGAGTGAGAGCTGATGACGTGTTCGGCAGAAGCGTCCGTGCTGTCACTGGGTGTTAGCGCTGGTGACAAACATCATAGAGAAAAAAACTTTCAATGGGATTCACTATGTTCTCCGTCTGAGGAAATATAGATACTGTACACCCAGTCCGTCTGAATTCACAAGACAAGGCATTAAGGCTTGGGGTGCATGTTTGTAGGTTATTTTTTAAATATCAGCATTAGATAACAGAGTCTATAAAATAATTTTAATATCACCTGGCAACATGGGACATTTCAAACACCCACATTTCTTATGTTAACGTTGTGTCGGATTTTACATCGATAATTAATGCAAGTTTCCCTGGAATAATTTTTTGGAAAAAATCCCAGAATCTTTTAAGAATTTGTGATTCATACCAAAACATGATAATATAGAAACGTCCGTTACTTGACACAACATCCTAAACATCGAAAACATGGTTGATTTGGATGTTCCGTTCTGTCCCGTGATGTTGAAATTATGTCACAGATTCTATTAAATGTTACCGGTGTAAATTTTACTGCAAGACTTCCTTCATAGCTAAATGTGTATCTTAACGACTCAAAATTTTCTTTTGTGCTTGCGTATTGACTACAATTAGAGTTTCATTATAAGAGTTCCATACCCAAAACCGCTAATAATCAATGAATTGTAGTTAGGAATTATTTTACTCTACAGTTACATAATCTCCGAATTTGTAACTGTGTTTTAGTTTATGAAAGTTGTTATGAACAATTTTTCAGTCTCGAATGCAAACTTCACCTGAAATCTCTGAATTACTGAAGGTAACGTTCCTCAATAGTTTATCATAAGTCTTCATGGTTAATTTTTAGAACTGAAATTAATCTAGAATTAGGGCGACCAATTTTTTATTTTTAAAGAATCAGCATTGTAATAGATTTAATCCAATGATAGTAATATAAGGGCAAATTATACACGAAAACTATGTGATCTTACTTATTCAAATTGACCACCTGGGCTATGCACTGAAATATTAAGTCTAGGGACAAGTGTGTCGAGCACGTTCGAGTTGTTGTGGAATTAAGCGACGTAAGTTAAATTAGTAAAAAAGGCAATTTTTCTCTGAACTGAACAATTGCTTTTGAGAAAAGCTACCAACAAAAATAGCATTCTCAGCTAACGAAAACTTACGACTAAGCATCAGTTCGAGAGCAACACGCCTGAGCCAACGAATAATAGTGCTACATTTTCATCAAATGAACGGAGACCCTGAAAAATAGCGTTGACTTTTCATCTAATGGAAAATCGTTGATGGAATTTTAATTTGCCTTTCAATTTCAAGTAGTTTTTAATGTCCAAAGCAGGAGAAAACTATGAAATTATAAACGAGAACCAGCTGGGGCAAATACTAATGAGATATTTTAAAACAACATCTTCACATTCTTAATTGGAGTTCTTAATTCACAAATTATTCATTGGCATAATTACATACGTCTTGCGTAACTGTTTTCTAAGCCTGACACTTAATCGTAAACCGTACATAACTTTTTAGTTGTGAATGCAGAACGTCAGTTACGACTGGTCAAAAAAATGGAAATTGTAGAATATTTCCCAAATAATATTTTGGGAATATAAATACCCATTTAATAAACATACTAGTTACTAGTCCACTAATCGAACTAATACGTATGTGAGGAGGTAAGTTACTTAGTCGAAGAATTACGTGATGAACAATTTCAATTTTGAAAAGATATAAGCCCGTGTACAATTTGATAAATTAATTATTGGAATACATGTACCAACCTGCTTTAGCTACTTAGTGTAAGCGTTACCCAAATATGCGTATGTTTTGCAGGATCAACAATAACGAACAAGTTTTTATAACACTATCATGAAGTACGCGAAGACAATTCATTCCAAGTCTATATTTTTCAAATTCATGATTCTTTAACCCTAATGACATTTGAAGATAATTTTGATTTCATTTTCGAGTTCATCCCTCAGTTTATTTGAACATAGATATTATATGCAAAATCTTCTTAAGTTTCCTCTTCACTGCTCGAGCAAATAATTATAATTTATCACAGAGGAAGAGCAACGGATCATCAACAAACGTAAAGTTTTACAGCTCATGAGTTGCGTACGGTTGCCGAGGACAAAGTTGTTTACAGTATATCACGCTGAAACGTTTGGTGTTTTCTATGAATTTCTCAATAGGAGTCTTGGAAAATTAGGAAGTTCATTTTAAATTTGTTTACGAGGTTAAGACCAACCTGCCTTCTGGACGTCGACCAATTTATCGTCTCCTCGTAATTTGAACGTTGAAAAATGTGTCTCCTTGGCACAACTCCGTCAACAATTCAATTTATTAAAATAAAATTGTTCTGCTATGCTGTTGTTCTAATGACATGGAAGGTACAATACTTAAATAAATGTGAGGAATATATAAACTCATTTTTCCACTGACAACCGATGCATGGTTTCGTTAACATCGAACACATCAAAATGTGCGCAAATCAACGAGGCAAAATGTTTTTCACAAAAATTCATAGGAATTAAAACGCTCATTATTATGTTTTTTGCACTGGAGCTAACTTGGTTTATGTTAGGGCGCTATTTTATGCCGTAATCTCACTTTGAAAAGAGCTAAAATCAATACTTTTTGGGGAGCAGTTTTTTGAAAAAAATGGAAAGGTGCCTAATTTGCCTCTTTTGTGTAAATCACAGGTAATTGCGGAAACTTATATATTTACAATGTTTATGAGAATCACATTGAAATCGCAAAATTTTTGAATATTGGTTTACTAAATTATATTCAAAATTACTAGAAGGGTTATACAGGAACAACTAATCATTAAGATTATAGGATTTTAGGAAAAAATTTCTGGCTCCATCGTATCGTGTATCGTTTATCGTGTCCGGGAATCGTTTCCGTGAAGGTAGCATACCTGCATTGATGAAGCGGGTGGACATTTTAAATGTTTATCGTAATTCCAATTCAGTAATAATATTCATGTAATCGAATGAGGTCCCACCACGTATTGCTCCGAGAACTGCCCCCACCACAATTAGGTAGACCCTATTCAACTAAGAGATTCGATGTCTCGAAAGCGATGAACGTTTGAACTTTAACTTATTCTGGAAAAAGTCCTTCCTGTGGGTTTTTATTTCCCCCAATATATTACGAACCCTTATTCTTCACTTTTCCGTAAAAAATTAATATAATTAAAACATCTTTGAAGTTATATCTCTGCACTTGAACTAGGACGTCTTAAAATTTTAAATTAATATTGATCATAACTTTAGTTTGATCAGCTTGGATTATATAGCTTTTCTCTGTACAATTTTTTAGTCATGAATCAAAAATAATAGTGGTTATGTACTTTTTTCTGAAAATTTGCTCAAAAAATCGCTAAAACTGATAATTTTCACCCACTTTATTAGAATATCATTGTACATACATAAGGTCGCAAAATTTAAGAAATAGCAAATTCTAAACGTGTTCGCTAATACTGATAGTTTATTTGCAACATCAGTACACAGTAGTATAATAGTTGCAAATATCTGATTATAGACAAAAAAGAAACGAGATGTTCCCGCGCGTAGTGTGTTAAAAAAATGATGCGAATGAAAATGTCGTTAACTTAATATTTTTACCCTGGAATTGTAATACATAGTTTAAAACCATACTTAATTTCGACCGAGATTTTAGCTTAAACTCTAAAATCTTAAATTTTCTTCACAACTATATTTTGAATCGAAAATATTGAAAGTGTGTGAGTCCGCTACCTAGAGAAAGAACTTGCTAACAGTGGCGAAAAATAATGTGTGTTTGCAACATACATAAAAATATCAGCGACTATCCATATCTGAGGAGTAACCTGCGTTGCGATCTAGTCTAAGTTTTTAGAAAATTAATGAATATAACGGTAAATCTTTTCAACAGACGCCTTGTCAAACTTTTATAAATAAGAATTGATTATCCCTGTTTTATCAAACCGATTCTGTTTTTTTGCATAAAAAATCTATAGAAAACGAATGAATAATTTGACGACAATAAACACAAGCTCATATATTAAAAGTATTCGATTTAAAAAATTGTTGAAAATACTTTATATCTTGAAAATTTCTCTTAGTGACTAAGACAAAAATCTTCGCTCCTCGATTTTTGTCTGGAAACTTCAATTACATCATGCAGTGAACAAATCACTTTGCTCAACCTTGGCCGCATTCGTCATTACTTTCACGTTTTGCGCTTTAAGTTTAATGGTATATAGCCCATTGCTGAAAACGATTCGAACAAACGATGTTCTCCAAACATTAACCAAAGTGTTTTTGAAGAAAACATATATCTAACCAATTGATGAATCATCTAGGAAAACCACGGTGCTTTATGTTGTCCAACGATAAGTCTTGGTCGTGGCCGTTCGTTCTCACCACGCAGCATCGTACGCACAACTAATGCATCTGAGTCTCGCTTCATAGTCAACAAAGAATCTGTTCTGTACGGAGATGCGGACGCGACAAAAGTCCTTGCTTGCCGGCCGAGTCGAGTTTCCTGTAGATAATTTCGTAGCTCCAACGAGATTTCGTCACGAAAAACACCGCAGTAATATCAACAACGGCCCAAATACATTTCTACCAAACAAAACATTTTTCTTTCCTAAATGTCTTGAAATGTTTGCTCGATCGAGAGACTGTGTTTGTCATAAGAAAAATATGTTTGTCGTTTCGATGCAGCAAGATCTTGTGAAAAAAGGTGTTTGTTGCATCAATGTTTGATGGGAGACAGCGAAGGGTCCATCAAACTCGACAGGGCAAGAATTTCCCGACTGCGGGAGGGGTTGGCAGCCCTCATCTTGGCACGGGATCAGTTGGCAGCCCTACGGGCTAATTCTTCGTCCTGTGATTGGCGAATGTTTGGCAGGGCCTCATAGCGTGCTGTGCACCTGGACCGAGAGCTGCGACAGTTTTACGAAGTAGAAAAACACTGCCCATTGTAACTTAAGCAAAGAATAAATTTCGCCAGTTCTGTTTTTCGTTAAATCATCATTATCCATGGAATGAACAGGGCAGGTTTCCTTAATTTACGAATATGAAGTGTTAGTTATAATTCAATTATAAATTTAGTCCGATTTTACACCCCCATGACTTTGTGAAGTGCAGGGCACAAATTCTTCAGATTCTATTAATGGTCTCAAAACATTTCGCGTTTAATTGTAAATTATGAAAGCGTGAGATATGCGCTTTACTGTCCACTGCGATAGCAATCCTTTTTGGGTCGTTTAGGAGGGGAGGTCGGACTGAACCTACATGTCTGGATGCACTTTGACAGCACGCATCTAGAACTGGTCTCATCAAACGGGGAAGAAAAGCGGGTGTTTTGCACTTGCTTGGGTTTCGAGGTAGAAAAATTTGAACCAAGAAATGGATACTTTATGCTTTTATTATTGGGATACTGGAGTCGATACTTGTTGGCTTTGAGTGCGAGTCCACGACTACTTTTAATTGGAAGACATTTTTCATGCTACGACTTACTCGCCCCCATACATTACTCGTAGTTCCAGACAAAAGTGACGTGTTACTACAAGCCAATTAAAGTCTGTTACAACGTGCTGGTTTTAATGAGGAACAGTGAGAAAAGTCTGTGCTGTTAAACCACGCTTATTCTTATTTATTGTGCCACAATAAAAAGAGCTAGTTCAAAGTAATAATTATCATTCTTATTACGCTCTCGATCATACTTGTGGAAACAAGTGAATGTGTGAAGGAATATTCGAAGGGAAAAGTTAACCCGATTACTTTTCTGCACAGATTATTTAATAGCCTGCCTACACATCTCTCGAGTGATGGATGTCTGAACCTGACGGTTAATCGTAAATCCAATTGAATTTTTTAGTCGAATGTTAACGCAAAACGTCGATCATGAAACTTACAAAAATGTGAATTTAAATATATTTTGCCAATATATTTTTGAGTATGCCAATAACCCGTTTCTGAATTAAACTTGAATAACGGAACAAACTCAATCACTCAACCCGCACGACTTAAAATTTCGATTGGATGAAACAAGCGCAATTCAACCATCGTGCCTGCAAGCCTGGAACACATGCAACTATTGGTTTGTGCGTCCAAATGGAGGCAGCACATCAGACCCAGCGTTAGTCACCACCGATGACCATCTTGGACCGCCATCATCGAGTCTATGATCTCAAGCTACACGTAGTGAAGAGCTCACTTCTGCATCAGTGATGGTTCCAACACTCCTCTCATATGGTGTGCATAATTCTTTAACTCTTTCTTGTAGAATTTTAGAGACCATCGAATCCGTAATTGTGTTTTTGGAGCTTTCATATTTACAGTCATCAAACCCCAAAGTTCTTTTCCAAATCTTGTCATTTTCATTAGCTCGATGCTAAGTATTCACTACATTGGTCTCCATCCATTCGCTCCCACTGTATTTTCCAGGTTTTTCATTTTCGCAGGCAAGAATTGTCCTTTTTCCTTGAACTCGTCCTAACCACATCGCGCCGACAAATTTCCTAACTATCGCTCATTCTACTTGCTCACTAGAGCCTCCACACATCCTAACTTCCTTCCGTTTTATCGATCTAATCACCATTTCATTTGTTACCCTCAAGAACAGAACGCTCCGCAATTTCCTCACTTTTCAAACGCTTTCTTCACTCGTACATCCCTCTTCTTGCTCCCTTTTATCATTTCACATTTTTTGGGATCCTACTCTTCCCTCGTTGCCTCGGGTTCCTTGGCCCCTCCTTGCAGTCTACTAACTTCTGTCACTCCCCCTAATCCCCTCACCTTCCCCTTCACGTATCCCCCGCCTCCCCCTCTATAATACCTAGTTGTCACGCCCATCACGCGTTTGTAGAACGACAGAAAAAAACTTCCGCGAGACCTGGAAAACTGAAGACGCTACGTGACTGGCATGAGCGTGGGGCCCTGAGGGGGAGGGGGAGAACAAGGTGAGTGGGGGAGGTGACGACGAAGTTCCCGTGAAGAGTAAGTGAGGGGCAGGTGATGAATAAAAATGAGCTTCAACGACGGCTTTGAGGGAAAGAGAGGAGCGAAGGATGAGAAGTTCACTAACTAAGAAAGAGGTGAGAAAAGGAAAAACGTCTTAAAAAACTGATGTGGCGCCAAGGAAAGATAGGTGAGGCACGGATGAAGGACTTAGACGAGCGTAAGTGAGGGTGAATGAGGGGAGGGTGAAGATTTTGGTTTCGTAGGCGGGGCTTTAAAATGAGAGCGAGAGAAACGAGGCTGAGATGCAGGCCAGAGTGAAGGGGAATTGGAGGAATTAAAATAAAATAGGGTATTGAGGAGAGGAAATTCCCTAAAATAAAGCCTACTACTAGATGGACGGTCGAATGCAGGGACGATTAAGTAAAGGGTGAAAATATTCCCTGAACATTGGTCTATAAGTCTACGTCAACATTTGAAGTGGCCGGAAGTGAACAATACAATTGGATCCCTAGATACTAGGAAAAACAATCTAGTGATTAGTTAAGGAAAAAATAGGAAGTGAAGGAGTTAGGCAGGTGATGTGCCTGAAATAGCTACACGATGACAGGCAGGTAGTGTTAAAATAAGCAGCAGTGATCGGGGGAAGGCGATATGAAGGAATAGAGGAAAAGAAGAGGAAGTTTATCTGAAGAGTAAGTTAATTACGTTACTTCAATGACAGTACTAACATAATTTTTGAGCAATCAGTTTTTACATAAAGAGCTGGATTGGACTTCTGTATGCTTATCATTTCAGTCAAAAAAATGTGTGGTCGCGTTTCAAGTATTTTTTTGGCATTTCATAGCACACCCATGTCACGAAATTCTAATAATGTGAAATGATGCCATAGGAGTAATAATCATTTGGATTTTACTTTACACTGTGTATAATTTCAAGGATTTTCGTTAATAACGAATTAAAAAACTCCCAAACGTAGAACAAAGAAATTCATATTTACCATAATAAAAGTTATCCAACACTCCCATTAACTTTTTTGGCGTTCGATTCTTCATGAAAGTCTTCTTTATTTATTGTTAACCTAACCAACGAGAGGCAAAAGATACAATAATGTACTGCAACTACCCAGACCAAGTATACTTTATAGGCGTATCTGAACTTAGTTTTTACTAAACTCACATGAACTCACACGCTTACGCAGGAAAAAAGAAAAGTTAGATATTGGGAAGCCGACAAGCATGTAGTTGACGATATCGAAACACACTGCGGTGTAGCATAAAAACTTACCAGCTTGTAGCCAATTCCTCAGCAATGACGGCAATTTATAATCAGTTATAGTACATTCAGCTGACATGCAAATGGTGTTGTAATTTACAGGAAAGTTGCAGTAGACAAAAAACAAAAAAATTATCGTTTTTTATAGAAAGTTAATATCAGAAAACATCGCTAGTCCTACACTATATCAAGATTATTTCGTTCACAACTCATGGATACAGAATGTTTTTCATGCTTCAAACTGATTTAAAATTTCGATAATGACTCGTCTGTTATATCTATTCTGGCAAAGTAGTTTTTGTGTTTTTTTCAACTGTTATTCATCTGTGAAAATATGAACTGAATTCTACCTTCTTCTGTGATATTATTCGCAAGTTCAAGAACTTTGACAAAACAGTATACAAAATTTTTCTCTCGTACTATTACGTCTGATCCTAAGATTTCTTTTATTTATATAAACGGTTTCTAAACAGAACTGACAGATTTTTTCTTTCATCAGGGTTTTTATGCAGAAGTGGCGTATTTTTCCCTTTATAAGAATGTCATTTTCCAACATAGACTGTCCACTTTTAGATTGATTGATATATTATAACCACTTGAGAACTCTCTTCCTCTAGACATACATTCACAATTTCCTTGAAAGACACCCCAACGTATCACCATATTAGGTATGTTATTTAAAAGTTTCCTCTTTCCTTTTGTACAGCTACGATTCTCTCACAGAATCCTTCCATACTTCTATCCATTTTGTATTCCCACAGGCCACCCTTCATTTTTCCTCGGTAATATCTGCTCTCCATTCCTTAGAAGTAACGTGATCCGCATTTGAGGGCGACTGCGGAATACAAGCGACTTCATTAGCCGGTCCGGCCGACGATAATGCGGACCCTTGGATGCTGTGGCTGGCCGAGCGCCGCAGCCAAGCATGTAGGCCTGAGCTTGGACGACTCTACATCGAGGTCATATGATGGCAACAGAAGCTCGCGTTGTACCCGAATTTGAACGCTCCAACTACTTTCGAATTGTGAATGTTCTTCATTAGGGAGTGTTATGCCTTGGCACAAAATTTTATAACTGAAGAATTTGCCAATATGGTAGAATAAGTTTTTTTTAAACTCGTAATGTACTGCGTACGGTAGTTCATGAAATATAATTTTATTCAGCAGATATATAGAAAAATATGCTCGTTTTTTCTTTCATTCTATGTCTCGTTAGTCAAATTAATACAATAATTATTTTAGTAGTCTAATTAATCTTCAAGTATCATTTAAATTTAATATTTTGAAAAAACGCATTGATTCTAAGAATTCTATAAATGTTTATGAAAGCTATGAATAGTCCCCAACCAACAGAAATATTGCGCTCACTGATGTTTTTCACCACGAAAAATACTCTATAAACAGACACACGAACATTTGTTTCAGTGGAACTATCCTACCGTTGTTATCAAATTTTAACAGATTCCGAATTTTCTCTGAGGGTTGTCATTTGATTTCATTCTCCAAAAACTCCCTTCCAAAAATCGAATTGCAGCCCACGCCTCACTCCCACGCATCCTTCACATGGCCCTCCTGGCCTGACGCAGGACGCACTCCTGTGAGTTGCCGGTGTGACGACCAGCACAACAGAATGAGGGCAGTACACCATTACTCTACTGAGACGTTTTCGCCGCCCCGTCGATAAATATGTGAAATAATTGATAAAAATACTCGAGAGGCAAAAATTATGGATTATAATAAATGCTTCGCTGAAGTAGTTAATCTGGGACTGCTTGGAAAAGTCACTTTGTGTTTGTTTGCGGTGTGTTCCATTATGCATGAGTGTTTGCTTTGTTTGTGCTATGTTTCTTCCACCCGTCATGAGTCTGGCATTGCGTTTGTGTGTTGTATATTCTATGGTATATGAGTTTTCTGTGATATATAACCTATGCGACATGATGCGTGTTAGCATTACGATGGCATGTTGTTTGTTTTATGCTACCTATGTGTTTGCTTTGTTTACGCGACGTCTGTAGAACTTGTAAGACAGGAGTGCCGCCATTATGCTTGTTTAGTGCTTGTTCTGAGCTCGTTTAATTTCTCACGGTGTGTATTTCTTTATGTTTTATTCATGGTGTGTTTTATATTAAATTGGATCGCTCAAAGTTGAAGGGTTTTTACTTTTTGTTCAGCTCGTTCTGGGATATCTCATTAGAGAGGGTAATGAAACACGTCGTATATGTGCCCCTGGATGGATAAGCTAATGCTTAATATTGATTTGTTTCTAAATGCGCTGAGTGAAATCCTGGCAACTCATGGACCTGAAGCTGAAAGTGAAACCGAATTTTTAGGAACAAGTAGTTGCTCAGGATGCATTTCTACACATGAAAAATTGAATATCGATGAGCAACAGGTTTACCAGAAGATAATGTCGGGGGAATATTTCTTCTTGTGATAAAAAAAGAAGGGAACATGCCACTAGCCAGCTGCATAGCAAATATACGAGGTGAAATAAGAGAAAAGGCCAGGAGATCAGATTATCATTCTGAACTTTTGAATTCATAATCATCTATACGTTTCACCTACTTCTGTCCTTATAAGGTAAACTAATAAGCCTATCTCTCAGTCGTAACCGGATGTCTAATTTATATGCCAATTAGCTTAAATAGCCATGGGAAAGTGCAGTGAAGAATGCATAAGGTAAGTTATGGTGAGTTCATAAACACTGACGAAAATAAATCTACGGAAGATACTTCGCAAGTTTTATTTACTTTTCTATTATCCCGTTTGGTGCTAAAGCAAGCAAATTAGCAGATATAAAGAGCCGACTTGCTTCAAGGCTGCTTTAAGAAAATGTAAACATGCTATTGTGGTTTTAGGGTGTTTTTTTGCTAATGACTGCCCATGTAAAAAATAGAAAAGTAATACATGAAAGCATTTGGTCTCGAATTATACACCAGAAACACAATTGGAGTGATAAAAGGTAGTCCCAGCAGATAAAAACAAAACTATCATGAGCGTGAGAAATGTGTTATTGGAGTCAGTTATCAGTTCAATTTTTTTTATGTAATATTCATCAAAAGTCAAGGCTTAACACGTGAGCAGCAGTTCGAATAGGCTATTATTGGAAAGTTCGCTGAATGTAGACCAATAGAACAGTATAGTAATTTTTGAATAGGACAGTAATTTTTGAGAATTATGTTTAATATGGATTGTTCATTGAAGCTGAGAAAAAAATGCTGGAGAAATACGGTTCCAATTCATCACGACATATGTCCTGATTTGAGCTTACACCGATGAGTCTAGCATAGCTCCCTTCTCACAACATTTGCAGTTTTCATCCTCGAAAAAGCATAATTGCGGTTGCATAAAACTACGTGAAGAAATCCACCATTACAGCAGTACATGTATTACTGCTGCCTTCAATTACAGCTGCGCACAAGGGCCCTTAATAAATAATTGCTGCAGTATAAAACAGTGCCGATTTATGCACTCACTTTACTTGCCTCAGCCTTTTCCTTAGAGCGACGGCTGACAGTGACGAGCTATAGAGTAATCAGTGTTCCAGTAATTAGCGGTCCAACGCCCCGCCCGAGCTACGTCTGGCAATCTGCTAGCGATGTTTCAGCGACGGGGGTTTGAAAGTGATACAAATGACTCGACAGAACTGCAGTGGCTTGCTGTAGCAGAGTCACTTATTTGCCGGCCTTTTTCTATAGGCTCAAGTGAGAAATAAAGCTAATTGGAGGGTCATAATTTATTAGAGTTCCTCTGCCCGTGAGAGTGACAAACCAAAAAACATGCTTATTTAAATTATTTCAGGCATCAAGGAGGCAAAAGAAATTAAATATATCCATGTCATGAAAAATATTTTTAGAAAATTGTCTTTCGTGTCGCAGTATTTTATTTCGTAGCATTGATACCTCCAGTATTGATCAGTTTTATTGCGTGTGCCACTCTGTATTAAAGAAAGCATTCCTTCGCCGGATCGACTAAAGCATTAGTATAATCTTTATTTCCGCACGAGACTAATGAGTTGATGGTAATCGGCTCTACACTCAAAACTTGTATCAAGGCAAGGGTTACATTAACAATTCTTGGATTCGCAGAAATAAAGAGACAACGATGGGATGTTACTGCTTATATGCCAGGTAGAAACAGCCAGAGATTTCTCTATTGATTGGCTATAATTACTGCATTTCGTTAAATGAATTCTTGGGAACGCATTCATCAGAGACTGGATATTCATTAAATCCTCAAAATAAATTTTTGCTTCATTTGAAATTGTGAAAAACCTTTTACCAAAGGCTGTGCCAAAATATTTTTTCTTCAGAGTGTAAAAAAATCAATTTAAAAAATGTTGCTGAGTGAGTCACTTTCTCCATAACGATCCCCGGTTGCCAAGCGATACAAAATCTGTTCTCTCTTCAGTGAAACTATGTATAAATCGTTAAACGAATAAAAGGATTGAAGAACTACGTTCTCAATTTTTTAAAAAATTTATAAATACTAAGCTACAGTATTGTTTGAAAAATGCGAATGAGGTTAGAAGGTTGGTTTGAATACAGCGTTGTTATACCCGTGATAATGAACAATAAAAAACACACTTATTGAAATTATTTCCATGCGTC
Source organism: Orchestia grillus (assembly GCA_014899125.1). Lineage (NCBI taxonomy): Eukaryota > Metazoa > Arthropoda > Malacostraca > Amphipoda > Talitridae > Orchestia > Orchestia grillus. The sequence goes on along the minus strand of VOMN01050665.1, from coordinate 21,652 downwards.
TGATGAAGTCTAGGTCAACACCGAAATTTTATTGAAAAAACTCATCAAAGGAAAAGGTAAAAAGAACTGGAAGACAGGAGTTACTAAATAATTACAGCACAAATCTGACAGAAGCACGGTAAAAAATGGCAACTTCACCCAGAAATAATGTGCAGAAGACAAAGCCGCGAGAGACAAAGAGAAATAGGAAATTTCTCGAGCAGGACAGCCTGGAGGCCTGAGCGTGAGAGGCGAGTGCTAGTGGAGAGAAGGTGAGGAGTGAGTGGGGACTGAGGGGGGAGTGGGTGTTGGGGAAGGAAGGGAGTTGAGAATCGGAAGTGAGAGGAAGCAGTGCTCTCTTTTAAAGGGGACCCACAGGAAGTGAGCGTGGGGAAGACGAGGGAAGGAAACGTGGGGAGACACGAATGAGGGTTGGGAGATGAGAGGGAAAAGTGGGGAGACGAATGAGGTTTGGGAAGCGGTAGGGAAGAATAGGGAGACAGGGTTGGGGGTCGCGACGACGAGGTGTAGTCATTTACCACTGACTATCGATGCATAAATAACTACGTGACCTGAGATGATGTCATTGGAAACATACATACAGTAGGCCAAGAGCTGAAAAAGTGTGTTATACGAGAAAAGTGATCTGAGAGGGTAAATTGAGAGAACCAGTAGGTGATACTTGCAAGCAGCAGTGGGAAGCTTTGGGACTAAAACAGATGGGAAGAAGAAAGCAAATGAGGAAGGAGGGTAGAGAGGTAAGTAGAAGAATTTTCTCAGATAAATCTTGAGTCATCAGAAGGGGTCAACTTACACCTATCAGCTCAATGATGCGTCAGCAGACATTTGAGTGCGTAGCTATGTGATCTCATACGAAATGAGGTATGTGAATGTTCTCTTGCAATAACGTGGCATGTTGGCGGACTTATTATTGGTTTAGTTCGGAGAGATATTTATTCGTTCCTTTAGGGTATGCTTGGTTAAATTCCTCTTGATACCGAAGCTCCATATATTCGTTCTATTTAATTCAATTTTGTTTCCCCGATAGAATTAATTAGTCAGAGTAAATTAAATTTTCGTATGGAATACCGTAGACTTTCGCTACGTATGTTAGAATTTGTTTAATTAAATGTATTATACTACAGGTTTAGCCATAACCGTGTCGCACGGTTTTTTTCAGATTCATCCTTATCTATCGATGTTGTGATAAGTGCATGCTACATTTTTGTGAGTGGGTAAAAAATGCATTACATTTTTTTCCAGTGTGGTAGGAATCGGCAAAACAGAGGCACAGAAAGATGACAAGGAGAGAGTACAAGAGTTGAGTTGGCATTTCGTCACAGACGGAACTTGATTTTGATGACACTGAAGTGGGTTACAGCTGGTCAATGCGACGGCGAAGGTAAGTCAAAATAATAGAAAGTGGACCAAGAATAGTGAGAGGTAATGATGTGATGTGAGACTTCATTGAGAACGTATATATATAAAAGGGTGTGTGATAGTTAGGAACGGAGTGGGACTAGGACAGTAGGAGTGGAAAAACTTCATTTGGTTCTGTAAAAAAATGTAGAAAATATATTAACAACGAGCAAGTCGAACTGGAAGGCATGATGGAAGCAGATGCTGATGGGATTCCGTCTCATCAGTACAAGAGAACGGTAAGGTCGCTGGAATATCCTTTAAATAAGTGTTTGTGTATGGATAAGGAACAAATTGAAAAATAACCAGTGGCAATGATGAAAAATGGTAAGATTGCAAAGTAAATGCATGAGAACGAAAGAGAGGTAGGTGTGAGTAAGGAAAGTTAAAGGTTGGAATTGAGTGAATTAAGGGAAAAGATGCAAGGATGGACTGCCTGAGTAAGAATGAATTACCGATTTGGTCAGACGATGAACAGGAAAATGGGAGTGCGCGTCATGTTAGATATTCAGCAAATGAATTTGTATACTCTCAAATGGTTTTATAATTTCTAATCAATATTTTCATGCTTTTCTCCGAGTGAACAAGAAGAGCAGAGCAACCGAATATTTAAATGAATTGCCGTCGTTCGTACCCGCTTTTCGCTATTCATGAAACAACTTTTTAACATAAAATTTTCATTGTTAACACTACGCATGACATTTTCTGGTACAGCAACTTTTAATGTTGATTGACTTAACGTAATGGAAACTCTAGCATCATTATGAGAAAATTATTTCCTGAATTTCTAGTCCTGACCTTTTCTTTTATTTCACAAGCTACAAAAGCTGCCATAAAAGCTCCATATCTCCCGATGTCTTGCTATGGACGACTTTTAGACTTGGACCCGACGATGCTGTGACATGCTGGCCTCCTTCGTGCCAGATAGCATACACTGCTGCTCCGTACACTGCTGCTCCGTACACTGCAGCTCCATACGCTGCTGCTCGTACGAAAGTGTTCTGTTTGTATCTCCTCCTGCGAGACTGCTCTACCCGTAGCATTTCACTACGCGACTGTGCCTGTAGCTTTTCCTGCCCTTAGGTTTTCGTTTACAGTTTTATAGTGTGTCGAGCTCCTTTGTATGAGGCATACCGCAGTCAAACCTGTGTTAAACCCCAATACAATTTCAGTTTTGTCCCGCGTTACCTGATTACGTATTCAATTTTTTTCCTTATTTCATTTACAAGGGCCCCATTTTTGTTTTTACATTTCCGAGAGCTAATGCTCAGTAATAAAAAGTGACATCTCATTTATATTTTTTCATTCTTCAAGTTCCTCCCATTTTTGGTAAGCGCACATTTCAGGCCTGATAACCATGAGCCATGGACCATTTTTATCTAAGTGACGTGGAGGACGTTAACATTAGTAACTAAAGGTGAGTCGAAGGAGCTTGTAAGTGGTGTCGAAAAAATGACCTTTTGTCTCATGGCTTATGTAAGCACATGCCCATGATTATTTTACGTCTAGTATACATATGTCTTTGTGTCACCCGGAAACTGCTCGGGATAACTTCAAACTAAATCTCAGCAGTATTCCACCTCATTCTTGTTCCAGTAAAGTTCAAGCAAGGATGGACGTCCATGCAAAAAACATCTGCTGTGAAAGTCAACTTTCGAATTTGATTGAAATTTTGTTTCTGTGAAAAAGGAAAATAGAAAGGCCAAAGAAATTATCGATATATTACCGAGCGAATATACATAGACGCGCAGGCTTCCGCTATCAGTATTTGCCTAGAATGCACGTCAGCGACACATGCGTACCGTCAAAGTCGTACAAAACGCTGCACCACAGTCAAAGTCGTACAAAACGCTGCACCAGTCAGTCGCAGTGCGAAAAACGCAGGGAGGACGGCACAAAGTCAGCACCAGCAAAAAATCTTCCTCGACAAAACGCGTATCTGTACGCATAAAAATACAAAAATCTTTCGCACCTAAACGTGCAAATTTGCGTGGACTTGTATCTAAAGCGCGCACGCGCTACACAGTAGAGTCAGTCGTAGAGGTTAACGCGGGAACAAGCGTGTGATTTATCGCAAAACAGTTTCCAGAAAACGCACACGGTGATGCGTTCATTGACCCACTTAGCCGCGTAAACTAGTGCTGTAGGACCTTGGATCAAAGAACTAAATGGAAGTGCCCCAGATTATCCCTTGATGTAAACATTCCGCATGCGACTATTTTGCACTTTGGTGCATGACTTAAAGGGAAGTGTAATTTGCATATCCAGCTTAGGAAATTTACTGTGCCTCGGTACCTCGACGCTACCACTATAGATCAAGAGTGCCACTGTACCTCATGGGTGCCCCTGTACCTCATGGGTGCCACTGTACCTCAAGGGTGCCTCTGTACCTCACGGGTGCCACTGTACCTCAAGAGTGTCACTGTACTTCATGGGTGCCACTATACCTCACGGGTGCCATTGTACCTCAAAGGGCCTCTGTACTTCAAGAGTGCAGCTATGATTACCTTCCAATTAATTACCGACTTAGTGTCCAATTGTGCCCGAATGCAACCGTAACACAGCACCTCTGTGTTTCTCCAACAGCCGCACCATCACTACAAGTTGCCCGCAGTTCTCAACAACACACGACGGCGGCCTTAGACTTCTTCGGTGAAAAATTTCCCAGATGACTCAAGTCGCATGAATTTACAGGGAATGCCCAACCTTCAGTGAGAAGCCTGAAGCCACTTGCGTTGACAGATGTAAAGTAAGCACCCGAAGTTGTGATTTTTTGTACACGCAATCGAAAATCGATGGCACGGCTAACGCACAAGGACGATGCGACTCAAACTCACAGTATTCCGCTCACGAAAAGCTCACTTGGTCACGTGCTAAAAAACCAATCGTAACGTAATACTAGCGAACAACTGCTCACGATTTGTCAGCACAAGTTTGCATCACAAAAAAACATTTTTGCAGTGAAAATGAGCACAAAAGTCTCTGAAATAAACGCTGGACTAACGTCAATACTCGGAAAAATAACAAATACAATGATTGACTACCAGCTCCATAAATCTAACAACATTCGTGGCAAAATAGTTTTTTCTGAACGAGCATCATCAGAGTACAAAAAAATGGGCAACTGAAGAAATGGAAATAATGAACTTTTAAGTCCACCGTATGAAACTGAAACTCTCGTCCTGCAAGACATCGTGGAAAATTTCCCTTCGATGTCTTAATAAACGTTGCTTATAAATCCTGGCCAAACTCGAATAAATATTTTAGACATTTTTATGCTCCAACACTTGAAAAACAAATTACATTATTGTAAACAATTCTCAATTTTTTTAGTCTCGGAAGCGGTTTCAATGGAAGAACAAAAACATTGTTCCTTAAAATGAAAGATCAGACCATCAAATTTTTCTTCAATAGAAACGTTGTCCCCTAGATGGAAAAATACAGAATGGCATAACCTGTATTTAACTAGGACGCCTGGCAACACATAAACACAATAGACTTAAGCCTGACATTGAAAATTGGGACACCTAAAAATTAATAATAATCTTGCAAAAAAATGGACGCGATCTACCAGTAATTTCCCACACCTTTCATCAACAAAGGGGATTTTCTTCTCCAAAACAAAATGTTCACATTTATTCTGCTGTCCTCAGCGTTAGTGCATCAGTTCATATTCATTCCACATCGAAGAAGACAATAACGCAGTGTTTCTTCAACCAACTTCAAATTTTAAAATCAACAGAACATATTTCCTGTTAGAATACTCAACTCTGCGAAACTTTTGGAACCGGTCTACAACTCTCCAAAACTCATCATTTTGTTAGTCTCAGCAGCTGACCACAACAAACTCTGCAGTGAAGTCTTTGGGATCATCTTCGCAACCTTCCTCAGTCTATACACGAAAAAAATGTACATTTCTGTTTGCAGCAGCCGTACCTCTGAGTTAGCTGTACGTGTTGGGGGCATCAGTAACTTACAAAAGCCAGCTTAGATGGTTATTAACCTCATTGAGCTGATTAGAATTCATAGTTCAAAAATGAAAGCAAAGCGCCACACAAGTAACAATGTCATGAGGGCGATCTTCTCGAAGGCTGAGCGAGTCGTTGAGAAGCACAGCTTCATCCTATTTAGGGCTTCACAGCGTCACCCTATTTAGGGCTTCATAGCGTCACCCTATTTTAGGCTTCATAGCGTCACCCTATTCAGGCCTTCATAGCATCACCCTATTTAGGGCTTCATAGCGTCACCCTATTTAGGGCTTCATAGCGTCACCCTATTTAGGGCTTCATAGCGTCACCCTATTTAGGGCTTCATAGCGTCAAAAATCGTCCGAATTTCTCGTCTAATATTTCTAGGAAAGATCGTAATAATTGCCCCTACGAATTTCAAATGAGACACAGCGTTTACGCGCGTCCGTATCAAATGAACAGCCTGCGTATTTGAGAATAATGTGAACTTTGTTGCTAAACCATTATTTTGACGATCAAGAAAAAATTTTATGTAAATATTCAAAATTAAAGTCTCCAAGATGAAACACCGACTAGAAAAAATATACTCAGAAGTTGAAGCTCTCAGTTCTTTATTTTGACAAAATGCGTAACATTTGGTAACATTTAGTTAGATCAGAGCTATGCGAACTGGATTTAATTTTAACTTTACCAGATTTAAAATACTTGAGCATCGTTGTTGTCAGGTGCAAAACGTACGTATGTCACACCTTTCATAACCTATTTATGATCATCTTTTAGAGAACTTTTTCAATTGTTCATGAACGATAACGGAAGTCAACTTGTCGCGAAAAATAATCAGTTAACTTTATAAAATTATCAGTTAACTTTTTAATAAACAAACGCTATTCTTAGTTCACAGCAAGTGTGTAAACAGAAAAATGACGTATATTATTTCATCTAATATTATTTTGAACGTTGGGAGCATTCACCTCCTATAGAATCCTTTCACTATCTTGTAGTGTCATTTTGTCGTATCAACGTCATTGCGTCAGTCGTCAGTAACGTCATTTCACATGAATTGATCACAACATCTAATTGCATCCTACCTGTACTTGAAACATATCAAGCACTTCATTTATTTTCGACAAACTTTGCAAGATCATCGAACAACTTACAGCTTTAACACAAAATCCTATTTTCATGAATACCAGAATAGACTTTTTGGACAAGACTGTACACAGTGCACGCACGACCTCAAACTGTACATTGGTCATGACTGTACACACCAAATAGCGTTCAGGTAGCGCCGCAACTGGGGCGCTAGCTGATATCAGGGTTTCGAACAACGCGTTTCTTATTAACCACGATAATCTTTCACTTATTCAAGAGACGTTTGCTATAGAAAGTAGAAAATTCACGCAGAGGTTAAAAGTGGTTAAAAAGTGTCAAAAAGCTTATCTGTCGGCAATCCAGATCTTCGTAAAAAGTTCCATGACCACTACAAGTAAATTTATTTCGTTGTCGTTATATACAACGAAGATACAAACGTTGATGCGCCTGGTTCAATCATGTACTGAACGCGTGGTTCAAAGAGTGCTTCGAGCAGGTATTGCTTTTGAAGAGAGAAATGGTCAGACAATTTTCTACACTTTGAGGAGCTTAAATAGAGTTTTCAAATGGTTGTGCTCCTTGTGGACTAATGAAACCTAGCGATCCATTCATCGCTAGAATAAGGTTCAAATTAAGATCCTTGGAATCGCTCACGTCAACCCATCCTACTCCGAAAAATCGAAGAATAAATGGTCTTGATTATGTCAAAAAATTGTAAATTTGCCGACATAAATAATCAGGCACTGGAAAATATTTTAGGTGAAGACTTTTAATGATACTAACAGCGCTAAAAATGCAGTTCGCAAATGTTTCAAAAGCTGTCTCCAGTACACTGTGAAGTGTAGTAAATTAGACGGCTTCATTCTACTTAGCACACTTCGAAATTAGTGACGAGAAAATTGAAATACTTTCCTCTCCATAAAAAGAAAACTGAAAATTGTACACCAAACAACAGCACCAAATGGCAACATAATACACATCGAAAACATTCAACAGCACTCGCCCTAAATTGAAACACGTGGGTTGACTTAACGTAATCACACAATCCACTATTTCAAGTAGAAAACAACAAAACCTAACTCATTAAAGTAGCCTACTCTATTCAATAATAATAATTACAGTAATAATAGTAATAATAATAATAGTAATAATAATAATAATAACAGCATCTTACAGCTAAGCCAAAAAGTGAGAGATCTAGAAACCACGAAAAAATAATTCGACAAAACCAACGCTCAACATTTTTGTACATACTTTCGTATCATCCGAAACCGAGTAGGCTGATTTTAGGTGCGTAACAATTGAAATATGTATTATCATCATTTTCTCAATTGATTGTTCGACCTTCGCACATCAATTAACTTAGCATTGGAAACTTTTTTCTTACTGCGCAAACAAATGCACGCTTTTGCTACAGGAATAATCCCACGAAAAATTCAGCCTACGCGTTTTCTGGACGTACACATTCCAAGGAAAAAGAAAATTACTCGCATATTTTAGAAATAAATTGCACCGGGGCAGGAAAACAAAAAAGATTATTCTACAAATCCGAAAGAGCTATTAACGTATCTTTAATGAGACACAATTTCAGGCACATGAAATAAATTTTAGGACTCACCTATACGCTACAGCGCACAAACCTCATTACCGTGACTACACGAAAATATGTCTGCCGCATTTGAAATGCGTACTGGAAGTTGTGCTGTCGATCAAAATTGAGAATTTCATAAAGGAAGATGAAAAATACATGACTGACAACCCTGCTCAAAATCCGTGTACACAAAAACGAGGCAGACGTTATAGGCGGCCTGTGAAATAGAGCTGCAAAGTCGGCTTTTGATGCGGCCTTGCTGAGCAGCCAAACTTAGCAGACGAATTTGGTAGAAATGTTAGATAGGAAATGTCAGCCAGGCTACGCCCCATGGGTCGGGTAAGAGGACGCTCTAGGTAAACCTGCCATGCAAGCCTCACAGGCACGAACAGGTAATCATGAGGAATATACTGACACATCAAAACAATCCGTGAAGTAGTAACACAAGTAGCACAATCTAAAAACCCTGTCAAAGTATTACAGAAACCCTTTAAATAATCTAACATCGAAAGGATTACTCAAAAACCTTTGATTCCTTTCATGAAGTTCGGGGACTCCTGCTCGCGCCGCACTGGGGTGCCGCCCCTGAACAAACCAAACACATAAGCGCCATTCGGCGGCTAAAATTCGTTTCGCTCTTTTTAATACTTTCGCTTGGCGATGGTATGTTATTCATCTGCTGAGTTAAGATTGAACAAATAGAAAATAATATAATGAGTTTACGGGTTCCAGATTTTTCTTCAGTTGCGTGACTTCTCATTGCGTTTCGCCTTTCTTTTAAGATTCTCGTAGTCTGGAAAGGGTTTGTTGAAACTCCATCTTTGTTTCCTCTGCCAAATCAAAGAATGAAATTCTTTAAACGCAATCGCAAAGATTTGCTACAATACACGTGCTCTGAATTGGACGACAGCACCACTCAATTCACAAGATCTGAGCGATCGCCAAGAATTTCATTTTACAAGCCAAATTTTCGCATATGACCCACATAGGTCCCAAAATCGTTTACATGAGAAATATCTTAGAAAAATCTACGGTGTACAGATTTCATGGCACGTAATATACATGATACAATACAACCTACCGGACACGATTACTTGCATTACGTAGACACATTACTAGACGTTCGTTTCACCTATATTAAGTCTAACACAGGTGTGGGAGCACCTACTTACGGTGTAGCACTAACGTAACTGCCAGCAGTTCTAGTTAGAATTATAAGTCGGTGACTAACAATGACATTGAAGACTTGCACTAACATTTCTCGGTGAGGGTAGTTGCCTGGTGACATCTACTCGCTTAAGCTAGACTATGGTGGCTACATTGCTGTCGCACAATGAAAGAGTTTGCAAAACGGTCCTTTGAAGACCTCAACACTTGCCAGCGTTCAGTAATTCACGCAACAGCTGTCCGCTACATCAAGCGGCTCTCGACTAATCACTGGCAAAAAATTTCTGCCCGTCCAGAGGCATTTGGGCTCTAACTCGAGCTGTACCAAAAATATTTCAAATCAGCTTGTTCCGCTCCAGTGTTTACCCAGACACGGCATGCGAAAAAGCGCCATCCAATCTTCTGCACCTGAACTGCGGATTAAAATACTCCTACAACATGACAAAAGCGTCTTGATTGGTATCTTCATCACGAATATACATGAAAAAATCTAACATTTGGAATCCATGCTGAAAGTTTTGCTCTCAGTTAGTTTGAATGAGAACCTTATATCACTTTTTCGAGTGAACGGTCTTCAAAACGGTAGACGTTCAATTTTTTTTCTCTAGTTTCTCGAAAACATTTAATAGAAATTTAGGACGCGTTTATAACTATTTGCAAATTGATTTAGAGGGATCAAGCCTGCAGTAAGATTTCTACGCAAGCAATGACACATAATCAATCAAGGCGAGCAATCATCGAACTGAGTCCTACAATTTTCCTGCAAGAGAATGAAAGTTTTCGACATCAAACTGTGCACTGATGCTCCAAACCAAACACAGTTGAGCTAATTAATTACCACCAGCCCTGCTTTCATTTTCCCTTAGGGAATATAAAAAATGTCCTTTAAAAATATCCACCAATTAGAGGCCTTCATTCTCGTGTTGTTCATGTAAATGTTCCACCTGACGGCGATAGCAGACATGGTTCATGCTTCGAACACAGAAGGTTGATTATTTAAAATACGTTACATGCAACACATAGATAACATTGTATAATTACACACGCTAAACATTAAAGTTCAAAATATACTGGAAAATGTTTGTGCTTCAAGTTGGACTACCAATACAATTTCTATCATTTCTTGTCGGAATATGAAATATATTTGCTTGTGATATTCCCTTACCCCGATCTATTCAAAGCTAATCGGTGAAAACTTCAATCAAAATTATCTTTTATGTGATCCTAATCGAAACACACTAAATTCAACAACGTGTCTATGCAAGTGAATGAATTCTAAGAGAACAAATAACTTATCAAAGCTTTTTCTTCCGTTCTCAATTTACAGGTTTCTTCTTTTGCGCAGAACCCAATACTTTCCTTTGGCAAGGACACGATGTAATGATTTCCGTACGAATGGCAAGCTTATTAACGACGCCGCTTACTTGTTTGCAATGATAGTTAACAATGCCTCTCTGAATATACTTTATTTTCGTTCAACTCAATAAAACGCTGTGCTTTAGCATCCCCGATCTCCAGCGCTCACTGAAACTATAACTGTGCTCACCCCACTCATAGCACCATAGCCCCACACTGGCCCCTGTACCATCATAGGACCACACTGGTAACTAAAGACGTCCAGGAATTAGCATTTCTTCACAAATACCAACCCACAAGGGCTATCCCAGCGTCTCGGTGAGCTGGTACCACGGTATATCGGCAGTCTGGATGAATCAGACTTTAGTATCCACATGAGACCTATACGCCAGAACCCGCCGTTTTGATACTAACAGTGTCATTTAAACTTCGATTTCCTGTTTAGAATCACAGCCGAATTATATATTGATGATAATTTCGTTCACATTTTCAAACGACGGTATTAGTAAAAGTTTCGTTGTCAACGCTAGCCCGATCAAAGTTGTTTTGAGAGTTTTCATTTCCAACTCTAGGTTCGAAAATCTTCACACTTTCATATTCAGGATTTGAAAGTTCTCTTATTTTTACAACAGGAATTTGAAAATCTTTTTTTAAACTCTGGATTTGAAAAGTCTTCACTTTTCATACTGGGGCTTCACAAGTCTTTATTTTTTCATCCTCTGGTTTTGAAAGTTACCTTTTTTTTTCATCGCGGGCTCTGAAAGCGTTCACTTTTTCATATTCAGAGTAAGAGACGTTTGTGTCCCCCGTATGGACCCAGCAGCGGTAGGCGGAGGACCCCCACTACCTGGCGGGGGCGAGCTGTGGCCATCGCTCGGTCGCACAGCGCTGGCACCCCGCCAGGAGGTCCAGCATCCTTTCTCTAGGGGCAACCCGACATCGCGGCGATTATTCACCCGCAAAATATGAAATCTACGTTACATGAAAATACGCCGAAATCACGTTTCTATTCCTCTGTGTGTGTTTTGTGTGTACCGCCCCTAATTTACGCATTCATGCAATGGAAAAAGAATTCACTTGTGCAGATTCTTCCATACCTGTTCGTCATCGGTATGACTGTCAGAGAGGCAGTCCCTATCAGTGATATAAAAAATGGCAATACTTCACGCGATATTAACCGGAAACTTTGGCGGTATAAGCACGTTGGTACGAAACAAATATTACTACGAATGTATGGTCTGCGCTTTTTAATCAAAGTACCGCAGTGCATCGTTTGGGTTCTCCGGCGAATGTGAGAATGCAGAAAAATCTAGTTAATATGAATAAGAAAAACTATTTTCAAAACGTGCTCTTCTTAAATTTTTGATAGATTTGATTATTCATTTCAGAAGGTTGAAAACCAGATTTGTATGTGAGGGACAACTTTCCAAAGCTCTTAAATTTTAAATATTCCAAGTGTTTCCGAGGTATCTTTTCTGTAAATTTTTACAGCATTTTCTAGAGAATCAGTCTCTAAAATGTTCATACGTGAGAAGTGCAGCGCTAAGCCAAATAGGATAATGGAGGAGCGGCTCGTTACAATAGAGTGATGGAATTAATTTTCATGCAATAACTAATTCTGAACAAAATTCACAGCAGCTTAAAACTGGTTCCAAATCTGGTCGCTGGCGTCACCATGCCAGGTATTGCCCTAAACTGTAGCAGCTGGCGTAACGTTGGCTTTTGAATAAGAATTCCATGAAATAAAGTGCCAATATGTGACACGTCTTAATAAAACATCAGAGTGTTCAGCCCGCCGGACGCTCTCAACACCGCCGCAGCGTTCCTTGGCGAGAGGCCAGTAGGGAGACCCTCAAGCCAAAAGTTGTGTGCAAGGACATGTTCCTATTAATATTTGAAAAATAACTCGATATAATCAATCAACATCTGAAAGTATCGGACAAGTTTCACGCTGAAGAGACGGCACCAGCGTTGCTAGATGAAGACCTGGCCCAGCGCCAGAGAGGGAGAGGACAAGTGAGGCAGAATTGGCAGCCAGCTCGCAGCGAGGGACTCTAGCAACAACAGATCGCAGCTCACGCTGAGGTATTTCGCGGCCGTGCTGCGACTGACTCACCCCGCACGGTAGTTATAAATCGACTCTTACTCATCCCACTCGGTAATTATAAATCGAGGGCTCTTACTCACCCCGCTCGGTAGTTATAAATCGAGGGCTCTTACTCATCCCACTCGGTAGTTATAAATCGAGGGCTCTTACTCATCCCACTCGGTAATTATAAATCGAGGGCTCTTACTCATCCCACTCCGTAATTATAAATCTATACCTCTTATCTATTTGTTTAGCTGTCATCAAAAAGTGAATTTCAACTAAACCCTGAAGAGCGCGGCTCTATCGCGAATTGGAACGCGGAGTTCAAGCAAATATTAAGCAGCATTTACTTGGAAATTGAGAAGAAAGTTCCGCTATGTATGAAGAAAAGAAGTTAGTGAATAATTCGGGGGAAGAATTTAACTATACATGATGTAGAAAGTATACGAAAATCGAGAGGAAAGTTCAGCTACGAAGACAGAAATGAGACTCGCTATAAACAGAGGTGAAGTTCAATTACAAGCAAGCGTCTTAGCGAAAGAGTGTAATACAATTGAACGTCAGTTAAATTTCTTTAATCAAGAGATAAGACCTATTTAATGCCAGGAGTTAATTAAACGGTTATACATGAGGTGGCTTGACAACTTTGCAAGAAATCGAATTCACTGGTGGGAAAAACGCTGCAATTTTGAGCTAGAAGTACAATTTTTGCGTAAGCGTTTACAGCAGAGTCGAATATTTGGCGCGAAAAACATGCAAGGGACTTACTCAAGCCGCTGACGTTTTCCGCCAAGAAGAGATGATATGTCAGACGCAACCACTCGCGTTTACAAATGCGATTTACTGACACTACAGCCGTTTTTGTTGCCGTTGAAGAGGCTATGTGGCATCCGGCGTTTGGTTAATCAAGAATCTGACCACCATTGTATTGACATTCATACGACAATTTTTCAAATATGTATTCCAGAGATACACGTTAAGATGCATGTACTTTTTCCAGTGCACTAACGGAAAAGGTTACACACCCGTGTTTGATCACGGTCAAGGAGCAAAAGTTCATCTTTAGTACAAGAACTGATATTTTCATTCAAATGCATTCATCAGGTTACTTCTACATAGTTTGCACAGCACATTTAAAGGAGATCGCCATTAAGGTGAAAACAGGCAATGCCGACACCGTGGGAAGGCATGTGAAAAACATGAGAGTAGCGAAGAGTAGAGACCGGCTCGTTTAATTTTGAGGAGCTAATTAGCCCTATGCCTACCAAATTCTTTCGGCGATAAGACTGTATTTATTTTTTGCGCGAAAAAAACTGTATTCTTCTATCGATATCTATGCAATAACACTGCATTCAGCCCTTCATGATAAACTAGCAACATCTGCATGAAACGGCACCATGTGGTTCTTTTGGTCGTCAAATGGTTAATATAGATACAGTTCCTCACTGTAACTGGACACAAAACTGGAGTAACGTAACGTAAGGACACAATAGGTTAACCCTGAATTAGTCTCATAGAGCTTCCGAACATGGTTAGTTTAATTTAAGCATGGTTACTTTAGACACGGTTAGTTTGGTCCAAACATGGTTAGTTTGGACATTGTTAGTTCGGTCCAAACATGGTTAGTTTGGACATAGTTAGTTCGGTCCAAACATGGTTAGTTTGGACGCGGTTAGTTTGGTCCAAATATGGTTATTTTGGACATTATTAGTTCGGTCCAAACATGGTTAGTTGGGACACGGTTAGTTTAGTCCAAATATGTTTATTTGGACACGGTTAGTTTAGTTCAAATATGGTTAGTTTGGACACGGTTAGTTTAGTCCAAATATGGTTTGTATGAAAATCAGGTAGAAATTTAGAGTTTTTAGAAATTTTCGGTAACCCTAACAAGACCAGTAGCACTATATGGACCCATTTCATGAGGTTGCAGCTAATTTTTCCTACGAAGGTAAATGCATTCTTATCGCATAAATACCTAAAACTGCTAAGACTTCCGTACTGAGGTAAATGCAGTTTTATTGCCAAAATAATTCAGTTAATATAAAGTTGAAGACGTGCAAACAATCTTCACAGTACGACGGGCGTATCGTTCCTCAACTAATCATGAAAACAACATTGCTACATTTTGACTCACACAGTTAAGATCGAAAGAATAACATTTCTGGTGTAACCAGCAGCCGGAAAAATTGAGTATCTAAGCGCTACAAATTTTTATGTTTTCGTTAACTCGCTAACCTTCACACACTGATGGAGGTTTATGTCGTTGAACTAAATGTTAGAGATGTAGTGTAAAGGCCACTAAAACGAAAACCATGTTTTCTTCTAATCGTAACTTCAAATATATCAGTATTCAATTCGAGAAAACTGACGCATGTGTGGTTTCGCTCAACTACAGTCGATATGTCACAAAACTCGTGAAAATTTACTCAAAAATGAAAACTAGAAAAGGGTACCGAAATTTCCACTTCCTCAGAAACTTTCACTAATTCAAGTCTTTTGAAAGAATACTGATGATTTTAAAACAACTTCTTAGAAAATACAATCTACGACACAGGCCCCGGCACCGTCAAATAACGGCAGGTACCCGACGAGTCGCACAATTATGTTTTCAGTTAAAACTGCATCACGGTCTCCGAGGTCATAGATTCAAATTTACGCTGTGAGGGTGCCTCACAGAATGAGTGCTAGCCAGCGCAGTAGAGAATAGTTAAATTATGTAAACTAATCAGAGAGAAGTTTTTCCTCACGTAGAATAAATCAACGTCTAATTTGAAGGATGTCACGACATGAGTACTTCAACATACGCAGATTTTTTATTAAAATGATCGTGGACTGTGTCGAGACGCAACAACCTAGAAGTATTCTGCTGAATTCCTCACAGGTTATCGGAATGCTAAAACCATTTAACCCCAAACTATTAGACAGAAATTTCCTTTTCTACATTGGACTCCACGAAGCACTACAGCAGCCACCTGACGGCACCATACGGCAGCAACAACTGGACTCCCACGCACTCTATTGCTATGGGACACGTTCCATTATTCTCACCTTCATTTCCAACCATTAATAAGGCTACCGCCTGTTAACGAATGTAATTAAACATACTTGAAGTTTATTATCAGTGCCACGTGTAATTAGTGTCGTAATTCGCCCAACGATCTGTTACCATTACGCTTATCTTACTTTTAAAACTTAGCTTACTTGGGCTACGTGTTGATAAATGTCATTAATACGGAGCATATTTGCATAATAATTTAGTGATGAATTTCACTTTAGTCTCTGAATATTAAGTTAATTAAATCGATTCTAATACAGATATTTGTTACACTAATTCCGATAGGTAAGAGTCCCGGAATGCTCGAGTCGACACGAGGTAAACTTCTTTTCTGTGTTTCGATTTCGAAAATAAGAATCTGGTCAGCGCTGCGTGGGAGGCAACCATTTTCAGCACATTAGCCAATGCTTTTCTAGAGTTCATACATGTTGCTGTATGGCCCGCAAGACCACCTGCACATACTGCCCTGCAGTGCATCTCGGTGAGCAGCGCTGTTCCTGTACACATTGAAAATGACTCCGTTCGCTATTATGTTCTACATGATGAAGTGTAGGAACTTCCTATTTTTACACGGAACAAAAATCCGTCGACGTTTTGAAACCCTTAACTTTTATTCTTCGCGGTCACACAGCATAAAAAAATCATGTGACGCGGTTTTAAAAAGAATACCTAGTACAAGCTGACATTCAATATCGATGCAGCTATTCAGTCGAATTTGGACGTTTTGGCTCGTTCTTCGAAGCATGTCGACCGGCATATCAGTAATTTTGGCGCGAGGGTCGTCCTGCAGGTCTCCCAAGGCCTGTCGACTATCGTTATGAACCGGGAATTTGAAGTAGCCCCACAGGAAAGAATGACAAGGGTCTAAATCAAACGAGGGCGGAAGCCAGTGGACGTCCCCTCAGAGGGAGAGATCAGGAACCCAGGTAAGGCTTCTCTTGAAAAATCCACCGCAACCGTGGCCGTGGGAAACCCTAAAACGAGCCGGGACTCTAACTTTCTTCTAGCCACTTCCATTGGGCCTCCCCCACACCTCTGTCATCTTCGCTTGCTTCATGAACTTCATTTAAAAAACAGAAGCTCCCAAGCATATCCCTGAACAACAATCGTCAGGGAAGCATCCCATACAACACGTGAGGTGACCCACAACACCAAGCATAAAAATGAACAATTCAAGGGGAACCAATTTTGGTGCTAGAAGTATCTGCAGTTTTTGTTCGTCGCTGTCAGTCCAAATCGAAGTATCAATCTAAACCATAGAAAACCAATTTTCTACATTACATAATTCATCAACATTGGTAACTTCAAATGCTATGAGGTGAAAATGAAGATATTTGATAGTTTACATTCAAAGAGTTTTTTCCCATTGAGAAAAATTCTAGAAGCCTGTTGAGCTCATTATTCAAATAAGATACACCTGCAAACTCACTAAAGTTTATGATTAAAGGAGTCATAAACTCTTGAGTTTAAAAGGCCGTTCATTCAGGATAATAAAGCCGTGTACGTATCATATATAAGAGGAAAATACACATGTTCTCTAATGGCAGCTTTAGGCGTAATCACAAAAACTTATTAAGTTGATGTGCGAATAGAGTAGATGACGAGTAAAATATCTCAATAATTACTCGGAGTTTCCGTCTTCAGAGCCTATCGACTAGTCTGAAGACCCCCCTGAATCTTTATCCGTTTAGTATACTGAATGAGAATCATGAGGTGCCTGCTATTCTCGTGGAAGAAACATCGTCCACAATTAAGTGAAGAACAAAACAATTTCCAATATAAAAATTGAAATCTTGCATTTTACGCATGCACACTCGTTATCATGATTTGAATTTCCCATTAAGACCTTTGCTCAGGTTACAGAAATTTTTGCAGAGTATTTGAAATGGCACACAAATCAAGTGAGAATCGTAATCGTTAACTTAGAAATTTTATTGTTTTTCACAAACGGATGAGAGAGAATTCTTTCCTCGCGTAGAATAAATAATCATCTAACATGAAGGATGTCATGGCATGCAGTACTTCAATTCACTGAATGAAATTTACTGCACATGATCGAGCACAAATTTCAAATTTTTACGGTGTAATTTTTTGTTTATATAAAAGCAAATACAGAGCGACACAGAAAAACGGGAACTTCTGGAGTGCTTAGTGGCAGCCATACAGTAAAAATTGCGTCTACGGTACGTAATTTTCTAGCATTTATAAGTTGGATTGCTGTCTCTTAATAGAAAAGTTATATTGGCTCAATTGCTGCTAAGAAAATAATTTGTGATGGATTTTTTCCTATTTTGTTAGGCGTTTCAAAAATTCCAGTTTTTCTGTCACCCCGTATAATATGTACTTGCGCGATGATAAATTAAATTCAAATGCAGTTTCTATACTCAATAGAACGAATGAATAAATGTTTGAAACATATCTTAACGGAACATCGTTCTGGCTTATCTTGATGTCACAACGACCTGAGAGCAACGTGAAATAAAGCACCAGCTACGCTCTCAACATCGATGGCTCTCAGGCTGAAAGTGAAACGATTTCTTCCAGTTACAGTTGAACTATTTAAGTTTATGCATGATATTAAGATCGTGGTACTAGTAATAAACAAAGCTGGTATTCCAAAAGTTTGCATACAGGTAAAAAATCATCAAATTGGCCGTTGCTAAAGCACCGTACACGAATTTATTGTAAAAAAAGTGATATCAGAGGTTCTCGAATTGGGGCCTGTGTTGTTAGACCTACAGCCTGCTCTCTAGATCTAGGATTTTTGCATGCAAGTTTTTGCACAACATGTTAACTCTCACCTTATTTTCCAGAAATAAATAAATCATTTTTTTGTTGAGGAAGTGCATCGGCTTCAAAATCTCAAATTACAGATCTTGCAGATATTTCTTCCCCGTGACCAATAATGTTCACTTATTTGACCAATTTTTCTTTGTACCCACAAAAATATAGAAAACTTCTTAGATATGAACACACTTCGCGATGATAAAGACTATTGGGATAAAGACCTTACAGCCTGAAAATTTGTTAAATACAAAGACTGTATAGGTATAAAGATTTTATTGGCGCAATCAATTTACAGCTAAAAAGTTTATACACAAAACCTAGACATAATTATGATTGTAAATTTAACTATGATGAGCCCCAGTAAAAGAACTCTCTGATTGTTATGAGCCAACAAACCAAGCCCGGTTGAAAATTGCTCAGAACGATGGTAAATTTGACATGAAATCTCTACTTCCGAGTATACTGGCACTAACAAAATAGATTTATTCCTATTTATTTCGGAGTTCAAATCTGATGAATTAATTTATATATAAACACGAAGTTTACGTATAAGAACCTATTAACTTACTTTTCGACGACTGCAAAGGATGAACTACTCCAGTTTTACCCTGAAGTTTTACTCCAGTTTTACTCTGAAGAGAAATATCGTGGAACCGATAATACCGCAAGCAGGGCCTGGTGCACAGCTAAGCAAAGTTCCATGCTTGACTATAAACAGGAACCAGGAAATCGTAGTTCAATTTGAGGTGAAATTCATACTCTCTAAACTGACACCGCACGTTGAGGCATCTTCGTTTCTGAAGATGTCAGACCAAAATATTATGTAAGAAATAACAAAAGTTCTGAACTTTCTCAGTCAATCTTAGTCAGCACCCTAGTTTGTACAATAAATTCAAAGGTCCCATACTTCGTCAGCTTCTTGGTGCCAACAAAATTGTTGTTTTATTTCAAATCTGTACGCTACAATTTTGAAGGATATTTTGATGCAGTCTCTAAATTTCGGAAAAGGTTCAAAAACAAAACAACAAAGAAAAACATTACCGTTTTAAATTCACTATCCAGTAAATTATACTCTAAATTTACCGTTTCGTAGAACAAAAATGCCAATTCTTAAGTCAGTAGAACTTCTTCAGTCAGTTTTCCTAGTAATACAAACATGAAGAAGGAAAATTTTAAAAGCTAAAGAAATGTAATCCTTCAAGAAATAATTTTAATTTTGTGTCCCATAGAGAAGTACGGAAAGTGTAGTGGACTCTCAACACAGGTGAAGGAATTCAACACTTTATCAGTGGGACGGTTTGGAATATCATTAACCATGCCCATTCTCCTCGATTTCAAGATTTCACGCCAAGATCCAGTACGAAGGCTTCGTCTTTCTCAAATTATATGTCAGTGACAATGGCATGAACATATCAGAATCAATATGCTGAAGACCGCCATAGACCAACGTTTGAATCCTTGCACTCGTCTCTAAAAAGACAACAAACCAAGATTCGGAAGAAATGCCAGCAAAAACTTTTCTTGTCCTTGTCGACTTTAAAAGCCTTGACAGTCAATACCCCGAAGTACTGAAGGAAGGGAGAAAAGACAGCAAGGAAAACTCCCAGTTTAAATGGAAAAGATTCACTCTCCAGTCCAGATCTGGGGTCTTATGATTCCCTCTCCTTCTTGACCTTGGGGTCGTCATGGGAGGCGGTGGGGGGAGGGAGCTGGGACCCCAGGATGGTTGCAATTTCGTTCTGCATGAAGGCCCAAGGGACTGTGGACCCCGCCAGGGGGCACCGGTCTCCACTGGGACAGTACACCTGCCACAGAAAAAGTATTTATTAATAATATTTCCAATACCAAGGAATTTGAGTCACATTCTCAATGCATAAATTTGTGCCCAATTTTAAAATAAATGAAACTCGAGCAGATCAATCTTTTTCAAATGGAACAGACGAACAGAAAGTCAACCTTCGTCCAACTGGAGCATATGATTCACATCCTCAATGGATAAATTCATATTCAAGTTCACGATGCATAAAAATCAAGTCATTTCATTATTTTCCAATTTCGCCCAACAGGATAAATCCATCACTCTCACACGCTTCGACTATGCATGGCAACAATTTACCCATCCATCACCCTCACACGCTTTGACTAGGCATGGCAACAAAATTTACCATGCATCGCGAACAAGAACACAGCGAGCCAGTGCCGTCACGGCCCATACGACAAGACCGCACCGCGCACCACCAATTGACCATTCTGGCTCACCACGCTACCACGCAACGAAGCCTCCACAAATGTCGACATTGGACCTGGCCGGGTGCGGCGACAAGGATATTTTTAGCAAATTTTTTCTTGCATTTGTTCCCGGTGCACTGCCCAAAACTCGTTCTCAAATGTCAAAGACGTACACAAGGAACTTGTCTCGTTGGTATTGAAAACTGAAGCCAAGGATATGTTCAATGCAACCGGTTACCGGGTGCAGGGTTGGTCCGCTCCCTTCTAGCAGGCCTTGTTCGATCGAATAATAGGGGTTGGTTATCGATTGATTATCCCACTTGTGAATCAAATTTAATTTAACAGCAGAAGTTTTGATCAACATCAATCCTTCAGGCATGTGTGGTTTATGTTTCAAACTTATAGTTTGAGCAAGTCTCTTTGTACAGAATAGAGAGTCATGGTTGCAGGAGGACACCAAAAAAACTGGTCATATGTTTACAAAATATTTCAGGTATCTATGTTACAAAATGAAATTAACAACGTATACTTTCACGTCGTTTTAGTTATACCTTTTTCGTCAATTATTTTTCGAAATCGGAACTCCTAACTTTCGACCAATATTCTTTGTATGCCACTGTGTATTACTTACATTCATACGTTTTGACTACAGAAACACAAAATTTTCGTGCTTTTTTCCTCAGTAAGAGTTTTTTGAGAAACAATTTGTTCACTAAGAGGCTTCTCCGAACTTTCTAACATACCAATAAACTAATTAAGCGCAGAAATGGTTGGTGCTCACGTAAGAAGTTATTATAGAACAACTTTGCCTAAGTCGAGATTATCCATTTGCACTTTTAATAATAAAGCATAAACAACTCTTCATTTCAGACCACCATCCTAGCTGTGCACAACATTTCCCAATTGCAATCCCACCGTTT
>VOMN01050648.1:460-22959 GCA_014899125.1 Orchestia grillus | reverse complement strand
GTGCATTGCGTCTAACCCCAATAATAATAATAATAATAATTGCTGGTGTGTTGATGCTTCGCCACCTTCCTCTTTACGTAAAAACTTCAAGAAATGCCCGGGGATAATTCTATATAACTTGTACCTTCGGCATTTGTGAATTCTAACTCATAACTATGTATTGTGAATTTTAACTCGAGCTGGAACTATATTGCAATCAATTGAAATTCCGATGAAAAACTGTTTTGAAAACTAATTCCAGTAGAAAAAGGGGCTAACAAGTACCAAGAATTGACTAGATTGCGAAATTAGTATGGAGCGTCTTCCGTAGAAGGTGTTATTCCTGTCATATTTCGGGCGTTGTACCTGACATGTAACTTGGTTGACTAGCTGGCATGAGCAGCAGATCTTACTTTGAACGCTTTTGGAAGTTTTGTTCCTAGTTGCTCTTACATGAGAGTTGTTGAATGTTGAATATTTTTTCTGTATCTCTCCTGCGATGTGAGGAGCTGTGCGCATCGAGCAAAGCCACCCAATCTGCACTTGAAGAGTCGAGTAATTGTTAGCAGTAAGATTTACTACTAAGATTGTTAATCAGAAGAGTAATTGAAGGTTCCAAAACTTGATATTCCTCCTGGAATAATGACATCCTTCGCACGAAACTGCAAGCCGTTCTCCGGACTCGCCTGTTTAACAGATGTGCGGGAATGTATTTTGGCTACCTGACTTAATTCTTTTTCTAATAAAACTCTGAGAAACTTTTGGTGCTTGATGAAATTCTTTTAGCGGTTTATTGAAGCCTGGAGAAACTCGAGAAAGGAAATTACTTCTCAACTTTCTATTTTTATTGCAGTTTGAAGAAGTGCCTGAGGATTAAAAAGGCGATATCTTTACAGTTGTAAATTCTTGTTATGTTGTCTTTGAACTGACAGGATTGTGTATATACGCACGTGTGTTGAGGTACAACATTTTCCTTCATTGTAGTATTATATTTATCATTACATTTCTGTAAAAGTTGCGGATTTGACTATTTTCTTTGTGATTTATTTTACTATTCATCATGTGTGATTTGATAAAATATTTCCGTACTCTACCTCTGTCCATGAACTATGTAGACTGAGCTAAATCTAAGCCAACACTCTATTGGTATCGCACGCTCGTCGTGTACAGCCTAACTTGTTTGTTGCCTCACGTTGCGAGTTTTGCTCTCCTTTGTTTTTCGCGCTGGTGCACCTCGGCATCATTGCACGTTCTGTACGGTGTTGCGAGGGGACGCGCAGTAGAGAGGCTATCAGTATGCATATCAGATTTAGTTATCCGCCTCTACCGATAGAACAGCTCCGAACGACGACACTTTGAGGGGGCTTGTGAAGGCGCGCGATGAGCTGCTATGAAGCTCATCACTATTGATGGTGCGGCCGCTAACAGCGAGTGTGAGTCCCTCATATAGGAGCGCAGGGGCGTGTGGGCTCCTGTGCTGCAGCTGTGTTAAAGATGAACACGTCTTGCATAAAAGCGGCAGCGGCGCTTGAGTCGAGTGCGCCCAGAGCGTACGGCGATGCAAGGGCACGTGGGACGCCTGCTTTGCCCGTACGACGACATTTGGTCTCCCCTTCTTAAGAAATGAGCGATGTTGCGCCCACCTCACAAGGCAGGCTGCGGAAATTTTCTCATGTGGCCGAATTGCTATTCGAGTTGCGTTTCTCGGTGTTCAGAAATATTTTTCTTGTACGCATGATATTAACCCAATGAAAATACCTTGTGCGGTCGAATGAAGAGAGTGATGCATGTAAAGGTGCCTTTATTATTTGGATTCCGTGCTTTGAGTTGAGGTTTTGTAAAGAGCGACACGGTGTGAAGACGTATGCGTGAAATGGAGAAATTACGGGCGTTTGAATTTCATCGTCCTCTGTACTTTAATGAATACTAATGAATACTGAGTATTGCTGAATCCTTGAATAATTTATTGCATGTTAGCTCAGCTTAATCACTGTGAACGTAAACAAAAAGTTTGGAATTCAGAACATTTATGTCATTATGTTTCTTCTGAACATTTACTTTGAACTCCATCAGAATTGATTTATTCTGAATATTTCGTGAATGTTTCAACTCGCTGATTCTAGACCATGCCCAGAATTTGTCTAATTTCACAATCATTGTTGTCTGAATTATCTGGCATCCTTCTTGTTTTGATATCCGAATGCTGCAGTTATGCTGGAAACTATTTAATGCTTCAGACTGCCATAAAAATTTATTCGAATGAAATGAGCGGCTTATACATAAAATATTATCAATTTGCCCTATGAAAGGTGAAATTTTTGCGAGTATTAATCCGCATAGCACAATTCTGCAGAAGATGAAGAGAGCAAATGCATAAAATAGCAAATGCGCTGTTAAAGTTGTCTGGTAAAAGGTATATTGTAAAGTGTTGTGATTCTCGCTCGTGGTCATAACAAATGAGGGCCTTTAGCTCAGATTGCTGTGCTCTGAAGCGACAAAAAGTGCGCAAATAGATAGACTGATCGAGGTGTGAGGATGAACCGATAATTGGATTGAGAAGAGGGCTTTGAGTAACAGAAAAGTCTATGGAGCTTGTAAGAGTTTGTGGGCGCTGGAGTGGTCAGAAAAAGAGTTTCGGGGAGTAATTCTTTAGCATAGTCGTATAGTAAACCGGTCGCGGATTAGGACCGTCTTTGAGCCCCAACCAAGCCGAGTACGAACGTACAATTAAAGAAAGTGTACTGCATGACATCAGCCTGTGCTGCTTTCACTGCCGCACTAGCTGCTTGTTTTCCTTATGATGAAATCGTGCTTAAAATTCATTTGTTTGCTACATTTAATACATCACTTTTTGAGTTCAAAGATGAAGGGTTTATTTGCCATATTAAACGATTTAGACTCGACTTTGACCGTGGAAAACGTTGTATGCGACACTAAATTTTAGGGCTAAGCCGTCTTTTTCTATTTAAAGAGCTTCGCTGGCTCAATGAAAGAGGCAAATTTTCATGGATGAAGAGAATACAATGATGCCCATCCCTTCTGACACCCGCCGTCCCTACGTTATCATTTTGTTTCTTCTTACTGTTGTACTTCTGAAACTTTTTCGTTTGCTGACAGTTACAGACTTAGCCAAGGCTGACGCGAGTTTCTGATGCTGCTAAAGTTTTGATTATTGTCCTAGAAATGTGGCACAGGTCTCGAGTTCGATGCAAATTTTTCCGGCCCGTAATTCTAGAATAAGCTCCTTGCTGGCACAGATATTCAAAGTTTTAGCCTTGTGACTCATTTGTGAGACTCGCAAATTAATTAATTTCGTGCGCTGTATTTTTTGTTGTGAAACATATAATGGGCTAAGTATTCCGTGGATAAACATTGAATATTTCTGTTTTGTTATTACTTCGATGTAGTAGTTTGTATCGTAGTTACTACAACTTCAAATTATGCGAATTTAGATCAATTTACTTATAAATTTCAGGCGTTAAAAATCGTACCGTGATTGTGATCTCTGTTGAATTAATTATCACGTCGTTCTATTCTTGCTGTTAATAAATTTGAGTACACTGTTTACTTCTAATTCAAAGTTTTGTTTACTTCTAATTCTATTCCTCTACTATTATGGATCCATAATGACTTTCCACCTCTTGCAAAGAAGACGGTGCACATCGCTGTTCTTTTTTATTAGAAACAGGGGCCTCGTGTTGTATTTTGTGTACAAACTTTATTCCTTGATTCGAACCAGAATCGGTATTATGCTATTTAATGGGAGTTCCAGTTCTATTCACGTGACTTGATTGATTGGATTTTATTGTCGTTGAATCAGAGCTCATTTGTTCACCGTGCGCCTTCCGTACCAACTTTACTGCAATTTTGCTGTTCCATTTACGATGGAAATGGGAGAAATAGAGAATGATTTGAAAAACTAGGCTGCGTACATTCAGTACTCAACGGTGGCGATGAAAATATAAATGACTGGAAATGATTTCGTTATTTCAATCATTTACAGTTGTACGATCGTGGCAGAACTAAGGGTGGAGGTCAAATCTCACATTTGTGCCATTACACAACATCCTCCACGTGCGACTTTTCTTGAAGCAAATATGGGTTTCTCACAAAACCTGCCTCGAGTTATCCCCGTACATCAGAAGTAATCCATCCCAACTTTGGTCTGTCACAACCGTGAATTTCGACCTGTTCATTGGTAGACATTTTACCATCTGGACCAATGAGCAACTTTCAGACAATTCAGTGACTCGAGCGCGACAATTTTGATGCTGAGTGACGTATTCTCAAACCAACGCGTCATCAGATGCGACAAACTTTTCACCGACGTCGAGTTGCGTCATGAATGTTCTCGGCTCCCGATATACCGAGGCAGCAGTCGCTGAACGTCTGAATTTCTCGCGAGCAAATTGTGATCTTCTGTGTTGTCTCAGGAGGTATACAGGACTCGGGCATCTATCTAAGATCAACCCTCATTATTCTAAGCGATGCTAGGCCCCATCATCTGACTTGACTTTCATGACTACGGAGAGTCGTTCAAATTGGCTGCTCTCACTGCGTTGCATTTCAATTCCAATTTTTCTTAGACATCAGACGTCTGATTTAAGACGACGGCAGTCGTTTTCTTCCGATTCATTGTTCGGCCAAAACTTTTCAATCCTGTTGAAGTCTTTGAATCTAAAAGGAAATTCTCAAACTGAATTATTTTCTGTATTTCTCGATTGTTGACGAGTACAAGTTATGAGTTTTTGGGTTGATGTTCCGTCAAATATTTTTTTACTTTTTCTGAGTTTTTATGCAAATCTATGAGGTCACTTGGAAATTTCACTTTTTACGCACGGAAGGAGGGCGACAGTAATTTTTTCTACTCTCCGTTGTACTTGACCGTAATTCTACACGTGAAGGCCTTAAATTGAAGAACCGAAGTAGGAAGGCATTCGAGCCGTAGATGTTGCTCCAAACTTGTGTAGACGAATTCATTGGAAACAGTCCATGTGAATATTCCGAAAGGAATTTGGTAACAATTTTTGGACCAATTACAAATTCACTAAATAGGTTAAACACTTCAGCGTCGCAGCGCGCTTTTGCACCACTTCCCAGTCACAAAACATCTTTTGTTTCATCACAGTGATGCATTTTGAAGTCGGTGAGCATTCATTTACAGAAGGTTGTTCATCTGTTAACTTGTCAGTCATGTTGTTGCTGTCGTCAACATCTGGTTCTGAGTTGATGATGGCCAGCTTCCTTTCAATTAATATCCCGGTCGCACGCTCAACAGGCTCTCCATTACCTGGGCAAAATGGCCGGACGCTTCTCAGTTCTTCGCTCAAAAAGTTGTTTGCTGCAGATCTATAGCTGCTGCTATTTACGCTTGCTAATTAGTCACCTCGAGTCGCAAATTAGAAGAACCAGAGAAAACAGTTATTTTTGTACCCCGTAGTGAATAGGAGCTCGTTGCTGTCAAGTCGTGGCAGACTAAATGCCCACTAAACTCGCTTCTGTTGTCGAAATTTATTTCTTTTGAGCTCACTTGGCGTCTTATTGTCTGCCGAGTTTGTAATTAGTCTCCCCTGTTTATGGTTGCCTATATTTCCCGTGCCTAATCACTTATCAGTCATCATCGTAGTCCGTCGTATTATAATAGGAACGCTTACTCCAGAAGCTCATAGCCGGCGATCTTCGGAAGGTCAACTTCATTGTGTGTTCAGCAGACTAAATTGCTAACGCTAATTCGATCGTCGTAACTCTAAGATACTTTTTCTTTTGAAATAGTTCTTAGGTCTAATAAGATACGAATAGCAATCATTTCCTGAAGCTAATCCCTTCAGAAATCCTATCTATGACGCTTAAGCAGGGAGTTTGTTGGACTACTTGCGCAATTACAGCGTCAGAATACGAAACTTGAGTTCTGGAATGTGTTTAGCGATAGGGAAGTTAGTGTAACGCGTCGCCAGTGCTGTGTCTCCCACAAACAGGGTACAATAAGAGGTACGTCATACTGAATAGATTATCTGTGACGAGTCTATCCCTTAATTTAAAGGTTAGTTTACGAGTGAATAGAATAAAGATCATTCTATCCCATCGAATATTTATATGACATTACACACTGTTGATGGTATGATTTCTACTTCGAGATCTTGCATGATTTCCAGAAGCTTCAACGTTTTCCTTACTTCCTTCAATTGCCTGTGCGTTGTTAAGATGAAAAAAATCTTACCAGGGAGCAAAATTACACTTTCAGTAACATAAAAGCTTATTTCAAAAGAACTCTTCAGTCTTCGGTCTCTTTTCACCCGTTCATGCGGTACTAAATTCAAATACATATCTGTACCACAGAGTTCAGCTCTTGCGGTGTCTGCACTAGTGTTCCTTCAACTGGTCTCTGAATAGGTCACAGTTGCCTCTAGCGTGATCTTAAGAAAGTTTTCGCAGCTCTCTCGAGCCGTTCAGAGGCAGTGAAGAGCGAGATTTGTATCAGGATGCTACAACCGTTGGATGTGAGGAGCTCGAGATCTGTATTCCAGAGACGAGGCGCGGTCCAAGTGGCGTGTTGGAATTGCGCCAAGTTGCGACCGTCCTACTGTGGTGTGCCGTGCGCCGTGCCTTCCATTTATTATAAGCCTGGAAACTGCTGCTGTGCACTTCCAGTCCCCGCACTGCTGAAATGGCCCGTGAACTTCGTCCTGATCTACAGTTCAAAGAAAATGGGTCTCTTCCTCAATGACTGTAGGCACCGAGTTCGACCATAGTGGCTCGAGGCTCGGCTTTAGGGAACGGCTAATCATCTTGAAGTTGTCGTTCCATTCGTGGCTCATAACGTACCGTATTTGCGAGGGAACTTTGCCCTTTATTAGAGACGTGCCGCCCTGCCGAGAAACAATGTATCAACGCCGGTAACTTTCGTTTTTTTTTGGTGCGTATCGAGTTGAGGGTGTTAACGTTCAGCTGCCAGGGAAATGTTATACAGTGTCGAATGAAATGTTCGGTAAATAATGCAAACTCTCAACGAACTGCATTTGTATTTGACCAAATATGATTACTATTATATTTCGATCGTGAATTTGAGTATTTTTTCAAATTTCGTGGAATAATACTTGTGAGAGATATGGATTGTTCCTCTTGAGAATGCTTGTTTTGAAACTGAATCCTTTGTTTCATTATCTTTTCATTTTCTGAATCATGCTAGCGTGAAAACTTGTGCTCATTTTCGCTTTCTGTGTTGCCTTTTCCTGGAAGTCTTCATCACTGGTAACTCACTTCCTATAGAGTAGCTAAACATTTCTATGTTCATAGGCGCATCTATTATAGTTCCGTTGTCTCTAGTGCAATACTACACTAACTATAGCTGTAAGATTTCTTTCGCCGTCTGTCTTGTAGCCACTGCTGCGTTCAATTTCAACCTTTTAAGATCGCTCTTCTTAAGAAAGTCTTTGTCTTCGATTTGTGCTAACAGCTTGAAATTTTGTACCTAATATTCGACAGGCTAAAACAGTGTATTTGATTACAATACAACCCATTTCAATTCTGTATGATCTGAGGCAAACTTTTTTGAATTTCTATACGTTGTGAGGAGTGTATACTGATATCAAGTTAACAGTATTCATTCGGAGAGGTTTAAGATTGGTCAATGTGTGTTGATTGCTCCAAAACTTCAGT
The DNA here is from genome assembly GCA_014899125.1 of Orchestia grillus. Taxonomy (NCBI): domain Eukaryota; kingdom Metazoa; phylum Arthropoda; class Malacostraca; order Amphipoda; family Talitridae; genus Orchestia; species Orchestia grillus. The sequence goes on along the minus strand of VOMN01050648.1, from coordinate 15,324 downwards.
CTCATGAATGGCACTTGAGAAGTTTTTACGCTTCTAGATTGTGATTGCAACACTCTCCCATCTGACTAGCGTTCAGATAGCTGAAAAATTTCGAAAGCTTTCTCAATGGGGTTGGCAGACATAGAAAGACTATCACATGATTCTGATATATCTACAGCAGCCCCGGAGCTCATCATCAAACTTTGTTCATGTCTTTTCTAAATTTCATTCCGGCTTACTTTCGCAAAAACATTTTCACGGAGCTGTTTCAGCGGCTGCTGATTCCCAGTTGCTGTGCAGGAAATATTCTGCGCTCGGCATTTCCTTCCCTAGGGTCAAAATAGAGTTGGCGAACTTTGGGTGCGTGAGAGATCAATTTTATTTCATATTTTTTGATCGAACGTGTTAACTTTTCAAATTGAAAACGACAACAGCCTGCCTTGGCCGGCGCCCGGACAAGTTCATTCCGAAAATCTTTTGGCCTCGAAAATCTTGACCGGAAAGCCAGGCTGGCTTTCTCGCTCGAGTTCTTGTCTCCCTCTTATAAAAAAAAGAATGGAGATTGCCGTACATTCCTTGCTTTTGGTCGAATTTTGTGCTGCATGGTTTGCGTCTTTCCATGAAATGTTAAGTAAATATATTTTGGTGAGTATTTTACCTAAAAAAATGCGATAGCTTACTGCAAAGAGTACCCTGTGGCCACTCATTTGTTACGTCTGTCTCGTATTTTCTTGGCGAGTTCTGCTGACTTCGTAGTCGAGCGCAAATTTATCTGCAATGCCTCAGCTAATTACTCTCCGAGCAAATGAGAAAACAGTTATTGGCGTTACGCTCTTAGTTAAACGCGATAGACAACACCTACTGGAATTTTTTCCGAAAATGACTTCTTTGAAATGATTTGTGCACTTCTCATCTTTAGTCAGTATTTTTTTAGGGAGGCAACAAAGGGAAAGCACAGTATTAACCGTAAGTGTTCCAAAGTTTGACAGAGCCTTTGCATAGTACGGGGTGGTATTTGACATCTTTCTTTAGGTCCTAAACTAAATTTTCGCAGTGAAATAACCAACTTTATTTATTTTATTTGTTATTCGCGTGTTCGAATGCAAAAAAAGAATGGATTTTTTAAACAAATGTTAACACGCGCATTATCTGCTAGGGAGGGGGTGGTGAATTTAAGCCAGTCAAAGTAGCATTAAATACTCTGAATGTTTAATTTATTCCTCTTGAGTGTGCATAGCATAAGGAATAGGGTTAGGTAAGTTAGGTTTGTCTATTTTATAGGGAATTGCATCCCCAGGAGGGCACTGCATAGTTGCTCCAGATTTAGTTAGGCCTTTTGACTTTTGTCTTCCGCGTCTACTTTCCTTACTTCAATTTTCACAAGTTTTTCACTATTTCTACGGTCTATTTTTCTTCTTCATTCTCAACATGCTGTTTCTATGAGCAGGGATCCTGTGTAAGAAAACACCGTGTGTGCAGATTTCCCGTTTCCTGTAGTCCATACTAAACGGTCCATTCTTTTTGGTATTTGGATCTCATTTGATGTGGATAAGGAGCTCTAAACTGTGACTATAATTAACTAAATAACTGTTACTGTGAATTTATGTGTAATTCAGGAGCTCAAAAAGACCATCTGGTCCAGTTTCACAAGCAAGCTGTTAGTTTTTCGTGCAATGCTAAATGAAGCCTTATTGCTCGTATACATAAGGCTGCAGCTAGTGTTCCGCATAAAGCTGAATATAGCCCCATGGCCAAAGTAATTTGGGTCATGTAGGGTTGAGCTTAATTGATTATTTTCGTTCCTTATTATTCCACTGGATTACTTGTGCTCTACGTAGAAAATTGTTAGCTTCCCGTTAAAGTGTGTATGTACTTTACTCAAAAACTGTCCACTCTTTTCCCAAGAGAAAAGTTTTCATTGTAAATCGACCACGAATCTGGTGTTTTGTATCAAAGCAAACGGCTTCTAAAAAGAAGATAAAAAATTTTATTTCCTCGAAATATGTGCTTCCTTGAGGTGATGAAATTTTCTCGGCAACCTTCGCCGCGACGCATTCGACGGAACTGAATTCTGCTCAGACAGAACAGCTGCGTCGTGGTCTGGGGCCTCGAGAACTTCTCTGACACAAGTTTGAGGATTAACTCCGCTTACGTGACGGCTTAAAATAATCTTACTTGCCTCTCAGCAATGCTGGCTGGTTTTACATTTTATCAAGTGATCATATTCTCAAACAAAATCAAGTAATTAGTTATGTGTACTTAGTTCAAAGTAGCTTGCTGCCAGAGAGGGTTATGTGATGAAACAAATTACAATTCGGCAGCATTTTTACCACGTTACACTTTGTGCCCTTGCAGTCCAATGCTGTAGAATTCCCCGTGGATTTAGCAAGATAATTGCGCATCTCGTATTTCATGAATAAACATCGAGTGATCAATGCACAATGATGACTTTTATTGAACTTTCTTCAAAGCTCAATTGAAGCATAAGTGTTCTTGACAGCCAGGAGTCACTCAAGGGAGATCTTCCAAATTTGCAATACCTAAGACTACGGGCTTCTTTGAAGGGATCTTCAAAGGCATAATTGGACAAAAATCGATAATTTACCGAGTTGAGTCAGATATGAGTTAATTAGGAGATGATTCTTTCATCTGGTTTGTCTTGTATGTATGTACGCTCTCGCATGAGAATGCTTTTTGCAAGGAAAGTTCTAGTTTCTGTATAAGGACGTCAGAATTATAGCCTAACGCTAATTTTCTTCTCTGAGATAACGCAGCGAAAACAGTTGTTTCAGTCTGAGTTTTTTCATTGTCAATTGTTTTCATCATGTGAAATTTCATTCGAATTACTAAACACGTCTTTGTAAAAGCAATGAATATTATTATAGTCCGTGCTCTTTCCGTTTGCAATTGAATTGCCCCATTAATCCTTCCATTGATTTCATTGCGTTGGAAATATCCTCTCGATAAATTTTTTGGCAGGAGCCGTCATTTTTAGACGCCGTAATGGCTCCGGGTGACGGGCCGCCTCGCTCTCAGCTCGTCTGATTGCGCCCGCATTTCATGTAGTGCGACTAATTGGACGTCCACATCCATAGTTCAATCATTTAATAAACTACGTACATCTAGTTCGCTGTAAATAGGCATCCTGTCTATTATTGCTGTGTTACGTCAAATCTTCCTAAAGAAACAAGCCCTCGCCTAGTCCTTCCAAGAAGTTTTCTGGACGTCGCTACAAAGTCGCACTGAGTTCGATTCCGAGAAGATTTCTTTAGACGACTTTGAAGTTCCACGTTATTTCTACATTTATATTTAAATTAGTTTTTCGATTTGCCTCCGCTGAATTTCCATCAGAGTAGAAATTCTATTCGTTCGACTTGAGATCCTCACCTAAGCTATAGTAATGTACCATTTAGATTTCTTTCGTACCTAAAATAAAGCCTCTCTCTTTCGTAATTCACGTGACCAAAATTATTAACAATGTTGGTTCCCTGCATTTACAGATATTTATCTCTTTGAATGAATCCATTCGCATTTAGCTGCACTTCTGCATTGGGACCGGAGAGCCCTCTCCGCTTAGGGGTTGCCGAGTTCTTTTTCCGTTCTTTTGACCGCACATCTAACTGTTGGAGATAATATGTTCGAGTTTTAGTATGACTCGCTACAAAAATTTTCGTTCTCATTGCTTATTGTCTTTTTTTTAATATGTGATTTTCATCTAGAACTAAGGTTTAACTATTTGATACTAATATTCAAATACGATTTGAGTTCGACCCATTTTTTCATTGTCATTGAAAATAAATTCACCTGTAAAACAGAATAAAATAACTTCACTTTCGATGAAAAACACACTTAAAGTAGCGTAGTTTTCAAAATAGCGCGCGCTTCTTTCCAGTATACAATCACGTTTGTGTTTGGTAAGTTTATGCTACAACATCATGATAATATTGTTCAGTTATACGTGCGTCTTCCGTTACCGCTTCCCCTTTAACTTTAAAGTCTTTTAGAGAGCTGAAAGTTGCTGATAATGTCACGTAATTAGTGGTGAAGTTATCAAAGAGAATAAGTTCTTTTTGATATATTGTCCCCGCCTTGTAAAAGATGCTCGTCACTTCAGACTCAGCCGACCTAAGTCATCTTTAGAAATATTTTCCAGGTTTGTTGATGTTTTTCAGGCTGGATACCAAATCAGTACTCCATGCTTCTTATTACTGACAACTTCCTCGTACGAAGCCAGCGTGTTTGCAGAGCTCTTGTTCCAGGAAATACTTTTGGATTAACGAGCGACGTCCGCAACTTACTCGTGTCGCTCGACTGGCTCCTGGCAGGGTCCATGCTCGGTAGCGTTCTCTCGGCTGCGGGTGGTACGACGGCATCAGAAAATTATTGCGCATTAGCTTTGGATTATTCTGTCATGTTTATGTGAACGCTTTGGAGGATTTGCTTCGTCGTATATGTTATTTTATTTGACAGCAAACTCGTGTTTCCCTTCAAAGTACAACATCTGCTCGCGGTCTCGTCGTTTGGAAGACTTCGGTTCTAGCGTCATTTTGCCTGAAAGCTTTCGACGAATCACAGCGTGCGTTATTTGTTGATAAACATCTAGAATTTTAGTTATTTTTCTGATCAGTTCGCTCAGTTTATTGATGACGATGCATCATTGATAAGTTTATGGCTGAAATGCACGAATTCCATTGCTGCTTCTATACTCAAACTATCAATAGTTAGCGTCATCGTACTTTATCTGACGAAGTGCAGGTACATGCTTCCACCTTCGTTGAATCTGCTTCGTTTAGGGTGTAGTTTCCTTCTGCTCAGAGGAATGTACTTTTGATACTCATCGCAAATGTTGGAAGGGATAACGATCGTTGAGTCTTATTTCTTCAAACGTTTAATATTGGTGGATTCCAGTCAGTCTTTGATACAGATTAAGTATCAGGAGTATTCAATTTTCTTAGTTGTACAACTGCTATTAATTACAACCCGCACTACATAGAGTACCATCTCTTCGCAAGGTATTTAGGTGACGTATTGTATGGTCTGCTATTAAGAAGCTTCACCACCCGCCCACTGACCGAGTCATTACTTTCAGATCATGTGCCAAAAGCGTGAGTTGTTCAACTCGTGAAGTAATGGTGTATTGACCTATTTACAGAAATGTAAATTCCGCTGGTGCTGTTTTCCCACATCATCAACTTTTGGTGTTACAGGCCTTCATTAGAAGAACGACTTTGTAGAGAAAATGAATTTGGCAAATAGTGGAATGTTCACTTGTGGGTTTAACTAGTAACTGGAGTTTTCCCATAGGTTCCACTAGTAACTAGAGTTTTCCCATAGGTTCCACTAGTAACTAGAGTTTTTCCATAGGTTACACTAGTAACTGGAGTTTTTACTATAGGCTACATTATTAATGGGAATTTTTTGAACAGATGACTCTAATAACGGAAGTGTTGTCTATAGGTTGCTCAAGTAAAGGAAGTTTTTTCCATAGATTACACCAATAACGTGAGTTTTGTTCATAAGTTGCGCAAGTAATGTGATTTTAATCTTAAACTAAACCAGTAATGGGGTTTTGCCTTTCAAATTATACCAGTAATGGAATTTTATCTTTCAATTACTGGAATAATGGGGTTCTGATCTCAAATTGCACTAGCATTGAAGTTTCGTTTCAACATTGCACCAGTTTTAGATTTTATCCCTCGATTGCAACGGCATCGTCACATGTCTTTAAATTGAGACGGTCTTTGGTTAGAATATATTTCTAGCTTCAGGCAGAGATTTGAGGCAGTTCGTACGGTACTCTTATTATCTCCCCTCCAGTGACGAGGCGTACGAATCAAGCGTGCATGAATGATTTAAAATTGAGTCTCATGGCTGGACAGGCAGTCTAATTCGTTCAGCACCTCGACACTGAGCCTGAATGATGAGCTTCTGATGCAAGGAAGTGTCTTCACTGTTTAAAGCTCGGTCCAGTAATTTCGTCAGCGCTCTGCTCGAACCAATGGATACGTCCTCCAAATGTGATGAGCTTTTTGTATGCAATTCTCTGACGACGTGGTTAATGCGGAATTATTGGCTCGTTTTATTCGTTTAGATATGCAGTCGTAGGTAGTGGTGGGTTGAACAAGAAGTTACTTTCTTACGCCTTCAGGTGCAGTGATTTTTTCCAGTGAGATTTCCTATCACAATAACAAATGAATGGACGAACGGTCGAAGTAACTTTTTAATTTTTGGACTCCTGAGTTTAGTCTATTTTCCTCTTATTCGTATCGGTAGAGAGAGCGAAAACTTGCTATAAAGTTGGTTAAATGACGTCAGTTTTAGAATAAGTGCGCACCTAAATTTTATGAAATGCATATCAAAGAAGATTTGAAACGACCTTGAAAACACTGTGGCGTATGGCGGCCACTGGGGCGCTGTCGGGGCGGCCACTAGGGTGCGTAAGCGAAAATGTGTTTTAACGTGTTCACATACGTGACAGAGCTGCTCTCAACAGAATCTACAACATCCTCTAGCACCTGCCTTGCGCATACAACAGCATGATCATTCTTCATCTGCTGCAAGATTCAAGTGATGATTTTTATGAGATCTATGAACCTTTTAGGAGGGTGCGTAACGCAGGAAATGACATTTTAGTTTTCACTGTCACTATAATTCATTTAGCGTAATTAACCCAGTAATTTTTTAGCAGCTTTTGTACGATTCTTTTTACGCTTTATCGTAGCTTCACCAGTTACGATTGATTATTCAGTACCTAAAATTTGTTTCTTTTGAGTTATTCAAGTGACGCATAGAATTACATTTTCTACGGCTGCAGATATGTGGAGCATGGTAAATACTTTACTGTACATTCTGATATTTTTCATTTGAAGGACTTTATTATTGATATTGTTTTTTTGATAGGGTCCTAGGTTTAATATCGTAATTTTTTTTCCTGCGCAATAACGTGTCCTTCGCTCTCTGAGAAATACTTCGGAGTCATCAACGTAAATATTATTTCTGTCGTCTCAGTCAGGTATTTTTACTTTGAAGCGATTTTTGCGTGTGACGTTTAAAAATTACATGTTGATAACCGACGCGTATGGTTACCATAATCACGAACTGCTGAAAATATGCCCTGGAGAGTTTGGCTGGACTTCATGATTTGTCTTCCAATCCAAATGTAAATGAATTGTTCTATTAATTTTGACTTAACTCAGGTACGATAGCTCTGTTCCCCACGATCGTGATTTTTCCGTCTGAGATTGATTTAAACAAGGAAGGGCTATTCCGTGTACATAAAATACTCACAGTATTGTATTAATAGCACTGAATATCATAGCGAAGAGTCGCTGTTGAACTCGTTAGCATTTTCCGACGAGGGAGCTGTTCTCCTGATGACGATGACGCAGCTGCTCCTGGTGTACTCCTCGAAGTGTTACGACTACTAAGTATTACTAAACACTGTTCGTATTAAGTTCATGTTGCTCACTTATGAATAGGATTTGCAGTCACTTTAGGAGGAAACAATTAAAGTGATTAGCAGGAGCGTACATCCTTCCTTCGTATTAATAATTTGCGTAGGACGTTAGGTCAAGGCCTCATTAACGCAGCACAACCGAGAGAGGCTTATGGCGGTGGGCACGCGCGTGCGGCGACGGCAGCTCGGGAATTATGCCCTCATTATGCCGTGTTTCCACTTCAGTATACTGTGGCCAAGCATTCTGATTATATTAGTAGCAATGCAACATTATGCCGTGTTTCTACTTCAGTATACTGTGGCCAAGCATTCTGATTATCTTCGTAGCAATGCAACGTTATGCCGTGTTTCTACTTCAGTATACTCGTGCCCAAGCATTCTGATTATCTTCGTAGCAATGCAACGTTATGCCGTGTTTCTACTTCAGTATACTCGTGCCCAAACATTCTGATTATCTTCGTAGCAATGCTACGGCTTATGAATGGTTTTTGTTTATTTTTACCCTGAACGGGGTATGTTTCCTGCGAGTTCAACTCACTGCTCCATGTGGGGAGTCGTGAGTGCAGCTCCAATGTTCAACGTGTCAAGTGAACGGTATTTTATATATTGTAACTTCAGGGAGATAATATGCAGGTTACTTGTAACATTTGTACTGTAGTACAAAGCAGGTAGAATTTAATCAACTTCAAACACTGGTAACGAAACTCGAAAAGAACTCTCGTTTGGGATATTTTTCGATGCAGCTGTGAAAATTTTGAATGTGCACATGGTGGCTTTTTTGAGATAGGGTTTGAGGGCCTGCTTGTCATATTTTTCTTGTATTTTTACATTTTCTACGTACATTTACCCCTAATATAATTTGAGATAATTTTTTTAGCGTCTAATGAAATATCTCCTCGTTTTAGAAGACTCTTGTAATGCTGCTATATTGTTTTTGAGCCTCTTTCGAGGCTTTCTCCTTTGTTCGCTTTGTCCTTCACAGAGTCTTGAGCAGACCGAGTAATTCTTGTTTTTGTTTGTCTTCCATCCAAGCGTGACAAAGGACTCGTAATGCACTTTTAAGACGAGCATAAAGGTAAAGCCAAGCACCCTCAGTTACCGCATAGTAATAAGAACTCTTCAACACTCCCTAAACTATTGTTTGAAGAACGTAACTTTAGTCTCTACTCTAACACCACTGAGGTGAATAGTTGTGTTGGCAATTCTCTGGACACTTGTCAAGCTCCCACTCAGTTGCCATGCTTCGACGCAGGCAGGCTCAGTCTCTTATGTAACACGGAGTTGAACACCTTGGCTACTTCAGTACACGTGCACTCTTAATTTGTACTGCTATTATTCGTTGCTGTTGTCCTTGTTGTGGGGTTTGTTCCCTTGTCGTCGTGAGAACCTGTGCATGCGTTCAGTTGCCTCATAGCCTTTAATCATAACTTTTACTTCGAGTTCATCATTAGCTTCTATGGGCTTCAAACTCGCTTGTAAATGTAAGGAAATCTGTGGAATTGTCCCAATTTGCTCAACAGTTACTGTTACTGGTCTACATTTTTAGATACTGTTCAAAGCACGAGTGTCCAAATTTTGAGCCTGTCTTGAGCTATCTACTACGAGCTTCCCCTTAACGCGAGCTTCTAACTTCTACTTTAGTATCAAAGCTGTGACAAAGATGTGCTAATTTGTTGTTCGTGAATGCCTATCTGGATTGCCGAGTTATTTTCACGAGGAGTTCAATGGGTGAACCAGTAGATTCGGTTAAATTGAAAAGGTACTTTTGGTGACATCCTGCAGTTGGTGACTGTGGTCTAACAGGAGAACTCATTTGAAGTGAAAATGTGCAGTGTATTTTGACACGCAGCAGCCCAGTGTGCGAAGAATTCAGTGGATTTCTGCTTTTAATGTTTCAATGGAATTAGAATCATCGAATTCTGCTCGGTAATTAAAGCTATCACTCGAGCTATCAATCGCTATCTTCGCATCTTTCGATTTCAACTGATCGCACATCGCTGTTTCCGCAAGCACACTTGATGCCAATCAATCTTTTGAGCCTTAATTGCACCTAGCATTGCTCAAAAACTTTTATATGCCGCCGTAATATTCAAGAGTGAACAGTTTTCAGTGCGAGGCCTAAGGTCTCTGATTTTTGGTGCCACGAATCATCTTTGATAATCATTGACCATATCAATAGCACCCAGTCCTCCACCAGCACGATTATTCCCCGGAACCTGCCGTAGCGACAGCTCTGTTCTCAAGACCCTACAGCTATCGAACCGAACACTGTGCCTTCCACCGCCACCATCAGGCTGCCAGCTTCTGCTGGTGGGGGGAGCCGGGGTCCTGTGGCGCCCTACCCCTCCGTGGGATATGGCAGGAGTAGTCGGAGGCTATCAGCAGCCCCGGCGAAACGAGTGAATGATTGGGAGCCTTGTCCTTCTTGTCAGACATCTTGACCCTGCTGCGATGAAGAGCGAAATCAGGAAGCTACAGTGTGCCACCAAGTGGTGTCCAATTCTCGCTTTCCTCCGAGATGGCAACCCTCGCGTCTTGGACCTGAGACGAAGAATGCTGTGGATATGTGGTTTGACAGTTGCCCCTCTGTTGCTAAGCGACAGAGGAGCAGCAGCTACAATGGGCAGGAGCTATTGCCTAATAGCCACTCGGCGCTGACGGAGACCTGCAGTAACCCTGTCAATTTTAAAAGAAGCAAGACTCTGCACCACAGTAGAACCCAGACTTTACCTGCATCCTCGTCATGGCGAAAAATTTCCAATGCGAGTTCAAGACCTCCCTTGCCCCCGAGAAGTTATTCCACTAACTGTCCACCGTCCTGTTGTTCCACTCCCCCGGTGCCGCAGCCACCTCAGTGTACCTGTCAGCCCATCGAGTGTAAAGCGTGTCTTCTCAGCTCACCTACTCCCCCCTCCTCACCTCCCTCTCGCAGCAGAGTAAATAACCTCGGGCTCAGAAAACGAGAATTGCGGCGTAAATCAGACGCAAGTGATCGATGGAACAACCTTCAAGAAGACTCAGGAGCCTTCAGCGACACTTATTTGTATTCACGCCAAAACTCGTCGAATGCATCGAACGACTCATTTTACGTTTCAAATTCTTTAAGACGCTTTCAAGACGCTGGCCAACAGCGTCTATCGCTCTCGTCCACGAACTTGGAGAAACAACTTGAACCATTGGCAGGTTCGCCTTGCATGTCGCCCCAACTCCTGTCTTTGTCTCCGCAGTCTCACACTTTGTCACCTGCTGGCACACCGCCTTTGTGTTCGTTGTGCCCTCCGGCGGCTGTTACTTGTGATGAGCGTTGCATCAACAGCCCATTTTCAAACATGACATTGGGCTCAAACACTCCGTTCTCCAACACGCCCTGTTCGGACGCGAGATGCTCCACTACGTCTTCTTGTCTTTCGCCTCAGTGCATCAACGCCACTCCTCCACATCACTTCGTTACTCAGAAACCCTTTCATCTCTGCGATCCTGGACTTCCTCTTTCTTCTTCTTGCCCAGCGTCATGTTCTCCGTCGTGCCCTGCGTCATGCCCTGCGTCTTGTCCTCCATCAGCGAACGCTTCTTCATGCGGTGACGTGTCGCCTTACCACATCAGAGAACAGAACCCCATCGTCTCAGCCTTTGGCTCGATCATTTTGGATGGCGAGTTTCAGGTAAATTATGCCACCCGTTTTCTTTTTAGTTAAAGCATATATTGGAATACTAGAGTATTAATCAGATTTGGCTTAATTTAGGAGAGAGGCCCGAAAGGGAGTGACTGACTTGATTTTGTTGTTGCGTATTGTCTACCAAATTTATCCATGATTTATGAGATTGACATTCTTCGCGTGTATTTCGCCTTTAAGAAACATAGTTTTGATGCGTAAATTTAGATGGACGCATTGCTCTAAGCTTGCAATAGTTAGCACTCTACAAACCACAAACCACCGCGAACACTGCATACCTCCCAAAAGAGAAAATAAGATTTGCGATTGCAGAACTACACTACTCACCCAAGTATCGTACGATGAACTTGACACCCAATTTCCTTTTCACCACAGTCTCATGTAACATGGCTGGAGCTCGTGTTTCGTTTTGCCTCGTGGTTTTTGCATGCCTGATGCATTCATCTCTGAACGTTACCGCGATGAGGAGGATCAGCTCTCCCGCACCGCGAGGGCATCTGTCCGTGCGCTGCTGCTGGATCGCGCCCATTGTTTTCGTTCGTTTCCTTGCTTCATGAGAAAGGTTTTGACATTGGAATGTGCATGCTTACGTGTACTTTCTGAAATTGATTGTTTTTAACTTTTCAAATTATTTCGACAATTCTCTATGGAAAGAGAAACTTTGACTTCGAACGTTATCGGGAAAAATACGTTAGGATTTTTGTTCTGTAAATGTCCTACGATTTGTGAGACTTTTTTCTCAGAACTAATGTGAATTCTTGCTTCTTAGTAGCATATTTTTTTCTAAAAAAGAAAGCATGCCCTGAGCTTTGTTAGGTAACGTTTTTGAAGTTTAACCTAACACTCGTGCCACATTACGGGACCCGAATGTGCGCTATGCGAGACATTTGAAAGTTATTGTTCTCATTCGTACCCGCAGAACCTCTGAAGGGAGCTGCGCGACTTGTGCATTATACCATTATTCTGCCTTAGACTTTCTTCCTGTTTGCTGTTGCCACGATACAATTTTACACTTTGCCTTCAAACGAACTGTCTGAGTAAAAGCTGACAGAAGAAAGACTGCCAGAACCGTTTTATTGCATCGAACTTTTTGTTGCTGCGACTGGAAACTTCCAACTCCCTCTAAACTTGTCTTGGGGTGTGAGGGCAGTGTACTGACTGCCAAAAATAACAAGTTCTTGAATGAATTTCTGAGCTACCAACTTGGGATACTTTAAAGGGTAAAATCAGTGAGCGCTTCCTTCAAATTACATTTCCGTTTATTTTTAGAACTCTATTCGCGACCAGTGTGAAACAAAACTTACTCCCTGAAGACCATAATATTTTACTGTATTTCTGCTGTTCGAATGATTGCTCATTTTTCCGCTCTTGAATCTTTAAGAGCAAACAGTGAAGTTAACGGTAGTGATCAAGCATGCTGGCTAATGGACGAGACCATCATCTTTATTTGTAATCCGGAATGTTCTCAGTACCGCTTAGATGACGTCAATAATAATTGTTATTTGTGGCGTTTAAAATTAGTTGATTTGAAATTTTGTGGTAAATTTTCTACACTTGTGCTCCATCAACGTGTTAATTAATATTAGATTGCAATAGCAAGAGCTAAATAACTTTTCCTGCAGGATTCATCACAGAATTTCTCGATTATTTGCCTTGAGAATTTAACTCTGCTCGGTAAGAGCTTAATAACTGCACAGAAAGGAGCACGTCGAGTGCAGTGCAAAAGAATTTTCCGTGAATTGTTGTTATAGCGTGTAGCCATTTTTAGCGCTACGTGTGCAGATATTATGTCGCAGCCTTGGCCAATGAATTCACGCCGTTTCGAATAGCTTGGGTATTTAGATTAAGAATTTGGTTTCCCATAGTGGATACATTAAAAGGGGAATTGGAACGCACGAACTCGTCGCACGCTCGTCAGGCGGCAAAATATGCAAGCTATCGAAGAGTTTTTGTTTCAAAGGCGTTCGCATCTGCAATGTGTCTGGCTTTGTTTCCCAAGTGTGACGACAATTTTACATTCAGTAAAATATTCACCGAGTGAGCTCTCCCATATTTCAGAGCAACTCGTGTGTTTATGCGAAGTATGAAGAGTTTCATGAAAGTCTTTCAGTTCTGGTAGAGTTCTAACTTCTACTGAGTACGTTTTTTCTAATTGATCTTAAGTGAATTCTAAAAAGCTTTGTCAGATATTATAACCAAGGAATGTTTTCCTGTTAATCATTTAAGCGTGATAACGGAGTAAGTACGCAAGTACATTGTACTTCATTGAAAGCGTTAGGAGAGTTGTGCGACGCACGGGTATGGCAAATAACACTTGTTTTTTGTAATTAACCTGCTTCTCTGGCTCCGCACGGGCACTCTTCTATTGTCTTTTTATTTTTTTAACGCTCCTTATTACTTCTACCAATGTGTGCGTCTACATGATTCCATCTTTGAATAATTTTGCCGAGGAACGTGTTGAAGCAGTAAGTGTAGTACAAGAAACTGGTTCCATTTTTAAACAATAACTGGCAAGTTATCAAACTAATAGAAGGTCATGTGAAATTTCGCATAAATATTGCCTTAGTTGTCACCAAAATTTGTCTCCGCTTTATCAGGTAATTGAAACAAGACTCACTGGAAGATTTGTTTTCTTTTATTTTCAGTTTTATTTCCCAAAAAATGCGAAGAGCATTTTAATTAGAGTTCAGTTCGGACAAGATGCGTGGCATGGCTTTTTTAGTGTACGTTAAAAGAATGAACTCGTTAAAATCGAGCTGGTGTGAATTTTTGGGGTCACGGAAAACTTTTATATGAGGCGATTAATATTCGGAACGCCATTAGTTCCTGATAATAACGGCTAATGGAAAGCTTATGCCGGCTCATTGCTTCTTCATTTTTGTGATAAAAGGGAGACTGCAAGACAGCTTCATTTCTACTCCGATTTTCGTGATGTTTTTCAAGTTGCTGTTCGTACTCGGGAGTTTGAATCGGGAATGGAAAACTAAATTAATTTCTGTCGTTTATGTTACGATTGTGTTTTATTGATCGATTTCTCATGCGTAGCAAATTGTTCTGGGAGGGCTTAGAAGGTAGCTTTCCACGTTTTCGATTTATTTTGTAATCGAATTGCACTAATATTTCCATAAAAAGTCGTATTTCAATCTGCAATTGCTCAGGAAAAATATTTTATTAGCGGAACACGAGAAAACGAGTATATATATTCTCAATTAAGTCTTTGTAGTATTTACAGATCGTCAATTGCACACGTATATTTGGGGTCGGAGCTCGTTACTGATTGTTGTTGCTCGTCTCACAGTCAGCAATTCTTGTGCGAGTCCGTTGTGGGTCGAAAGCTGAGTTTTACTGTGCCGTTTCTCAGTTACTCTTGCGGAACCAACAAAGGTGTTGTGAAAATAATGTAAATTGGGTCTATTCGATGGAGTTCCTGTTTTATCCTTTGATTTTTCCTTTTACTTTCTCTCACGTGCGAAACGCACGCGCTTGTTTTTTTGAAAAGTCTACATGATATGTAGAAGTCAGTCTCTTTCAGTATCAAATGTCTTCATTGACTGCGTTCGTGAACCTTGCATCGATTGCAGTACTTAAAATTCTTCAGTCGTGTTGTTCCACAACGGTTTTAGAGGCGAACACTAAGCCTATGATGCATCTCATCTTAGGATGCACAAGGCACGAGTGTGTCCTGATGTGATGCGTCTCATCTTAGGATGCACAAGGCACGAGTGTGTCCTGATGTGATGCGTCTCATCTTATGA
>VOMN01050644.1:0-25980 GCA_014899125.1 Orchestia grillus | reverse complement strand
GCTCGAACCTGTAACGAGCTGCCAACGACGCATACTTGCATTCACGGGAAATACTCGCATACTTGCATTCGTGATTAATTCATTTCATTCAGAGAGCGTGTCAGCAATTAGATTCTGCGATTTCACGTGCCAGCAACAAGACTTCAGAACAAGAGAGCTCAGAAGCGTCTCCACCTGCTAGTCATAGTCAACATCTTCAATTTGCTCATTCTTTTCTTATAAGGGTCATTCCAGAAAACGCTGAATAAAATTACTTTCTTAGTTTTTCAGTTAGAGTTTTTTTGTCGCCGTATGATATGACATATCAATGTGCCATTTACGTATGAAAATTGTTACGAATACTTACTAACGAATGTTAAGGATTTAGCCTCAGTATAAATTATCTATCGGGACAAATCAGAAGGCTTAGATTACAGCTATTTGGTTTTTATGAGTTGGTTAGCGAGTGTTGCAAAATTTTATAGGAAACTTCAACCACAAAACGATTAACGTTGAATTTTAAGAATTGAACTAAAAAAATTATTATTTTAACCGGCCTATTTTTCATTCACCTGATGTTGCTAAAAATACAACAGTTTGATCTGAAGTTTTTTAGTTGCCGCATGGTCTTGATCGAAGGTAGCTTATATAAACACGTTGTCTCTGCTTATTTTTTTCGAATTAATTTGAAATATTGAAAAATACATCCTTCCGCACTAGGAAAGTTGATAATTTCATTACAGGTAATAACTACAAAAGGAAGTGATTCTCTGTTCTTTCGCTTCTGAGGTTTAACTCTCCATGCAATCTAGGTTTAAGGCCTGGTACTTTAAGACCACATTTCAAAATTGCATCTAGGCACCATCGCTAAGGACTGCTGAGGACATCTTGCACCTTACTCAGAATTCAGAATAACGGCAAGCGAGTTTTAATTACCACATGAATGCCCTCAGAGCTCTCTATGTGTAGGTATTAATTGTGGGAGTGAATTCGATTGAACGAGAAAGTTGAGTTTTTTATTAGTTGCATGATTTATATACGAAAGGGAACATGTATCGCTAACAGCGCTTACATTTCAAAGAAAACCTAGTAATCATAATCATTGTTATGGAGAATCCTCTTCTGGTACACACTTATCTGATGCGCATTATTACTTTCCAGGTCGCGAGCTAAGTAAACATCAAAACGCATTTCAAATTTTAACACCCAATGTTGGGTTGCTGCTCAGTATGCTACGAAAACTAGCGTGTTTGATAGTTTCACAAGATGTGCGATAATTTTACCGATGGTCTGTTTAATGACGGTATACATTGCGCAGTGTTTTGACGTTGGGCATGCAATGCTAATTATTATAACATTAAACTTTTACTGGTATGAGTTTTTACATGGAGTATAATTTTTCGCTTTATCATAGGTAACATTATGGTACTACCTTCTATTTATTTTCAATAAACAATATTTTGAGGTAAAAAGCATTTTGTCTCATTGGTAAATCGTTTTTCAAAGAACAGTGTGCAATCAGTGCTGGGTTAATCCACGGATAATGAAACTACCGTCCTCTAAGGTTAAAATAACATAAACAGCATTTTGTTGCTGCGAATGACATCCACACCCTCACCTTCCGTTCACACGACCATCCCAAGATTCAAATTGGAGCGCCGAGCGCAGTAAGACAGAATCCTTTACCCAGCGTAATAGCCTCGAGTGCAGCCTTGAGCCCATAGCTCGAGGCATGTCACCCTAATTGACCAGCAGGCATCTTCCTCGGCCTTCAACCTTCGATAACGGACGATGAAACGTCACCTTAGACGACGCTCCGTCACGGTAACTCCCGTCACGCGAGAAAAGTCACTCTCGATTTACGTTTTTATTCTGGGCCAACAACAAATTGATGGGATCGTGACAAATGGCAATCTCACGCCACTTAATGACGTGAAATCTGCAAACTCAAATGGATCAAAGGATGTTTCGGTTCTTGGGGAAATGGTGCACAAAGTTATTCTAGAGCATTTACTGATTTTGAGCTATAGGTGTTCCTGAAGTTTCTGTCTTGCATTTTACATTAAGGGTACTGAAACCAATATTCTGTCCGAGAAAAAATTGTGATAATTCCTTACGCAACTGTAACGTATTTGTAACCCGTAATTGTAACGCTTGATCATTTGAGAATTAACCGTGAAATTTAAAATTACAAACGTTTACACGTTGGCCGTTGAGACAGGGTTCCAAGCACTACACGCTCCTCATGTAAATGTAGAAATTGAATTGGCCAAGGTAAACGACAAAAATCTGAAAATGGTGAATTTACGAGTGCTTTTCCCTCACGGAAGCAACACGCGGTGAAGACAGCAGTGTACAAGTCAGTGGTGTCTTCCAGCCTCAAAGCAGACGACTTCTACAGCGGAGCTCTCAATTCGCTCTAAATGAGAGTAGTCGAGCTTCTCTCTCACACCTGACTAGTCGTTGATCTTTAGACGCCCTTCAGTCTCGGATTTAAGCTTCTTTCTAACATCATAGGTTAAGACGTGCTTGGGATGCATAGCTTACAATTGCAGAGCTCCAATCGACCTCTTAGAAAATTACTGCCATTACAGAGGTTCTCGGTCAAGAACAGTTAGTATTTTGCGGTTCCCGTTCTATTAAATGATATCATAGATGGAGATAATAACGCGGCGTAGATGAACTTCAACTTTTCTGAAAGTGGAAACTAAGGTAATGGATTCCGCAACAGTTTTAATTTTGGCTAATTTAAAGGGAAAACGTGCATTTCTTTCGAAGATTTTTGTAGCGTAGGCACTGTGACCTATAAGTACATAGTTACACGACGGCTGAAATCTTGTTGATCATGACTACAATTTACAGACGATTACTAAAAATTGTTCTAAAAACAATCTCGAGAAAGACAGAAATTTTGCAGGCTCATGGATCTTCCTTGACCTCATCGTGTGGTCATGTTCGGATTCGCCACGATTGATTTTCTTGTGCCTCCAAGATGGTCGTCATCGGCAGATGCATCATAAAAAAGCCAGTTCACTCAGAAAAATTCAGGAAACACTGTGTGAAAACCTTTTCACAGATAGGTATTCATTTTTTCGCATTGCGTGGTGCACGATCGTTTTTTATTGCAGTACAAATGAGTGCATTGAGTGAAGGTGACTTTGTATCAGCTTTACAACAGGGTCCATTTTTTTACTGTTAGTTTCCCTTACGGTAGCTAACATATCATTGTACAAGAAATATTTTTTCCAAATAATTACTTGGGTGCACCTACCTGATTTTTAAATACACTACTCCAATTAAATCAGTTTCTTTGTAAAAAAGAGGTGTGCCCTGAGCATTTCTAAAACTCTTTCAGGGAGTTTCACAATAAAAAACTACGAGCTGTTACTTTTCAGTCTCTGTTCCAGGATTACAACGAGATGAACACCCACACTTTCGAACGCACATCACATGTTCCGTACATCGTTTTTCCTGTGAACGTCATTCCCACTCATAGGAATCCAGTCTCGGATTGGAATCAGGTCAGCGGGCTCAGAGGAGGAAGTCCAGCCTAGAGAAGACCTATGCGTGGGTCTTGAGAAGCAAACTTGAGGTAGGAGGTGAACCTTCGTGAGACGCTAGCACGAGTTCGAGACTTCCTTCCGAACTGAGCGAAACGCTGAACAAAAGAATGGGCCGACGTTCCTTCGCTGCTGTAACGGGCCTGGAAGCTTCGATTTTCCAAACACCAGCTGCGCCTCGAGTGGTGCGATAATCATAGTCTGTCAAGCCGGCTCTCAGTGAAGGACACATTTTTTAAAGCTGCAAAATGAGCGAGTGACATGTTCTCCATCTCTCGTTGTAAAGTAAGAAATATTTTTTTCCGAAATAATTGGAAAATCTGTTCCGCGATGCCGCTGCTATTTTAGAACATTTGAAAATGTTGAAAGCAAGATTTTTCGTGAAGTAGTTACAGTGAATTTATAGCAGTCTTTTGAATTAGAATAAATTATACAAGTACATTTTAAAATTACTCACTTCCATTACAACATTCATGCGTAATTCAGTAGAATTTTTTGTAGTTAATTACTTTGCAAGCTCATATCCGACTTTAGTAAAAGTCATTTGTGAAACATATCTCTCGTTAAGGGGGACTATTTTTGCAAAGGATCTCTTAAAAAATCACCAAAAAATATAATTTCCATGACTGATTTGGTGCAAGAAACCGAATGTAAAAAAGTGACTCGCAGTTAGCAGCTCACGTTGCCCGAAACGCTCTCCTGCTCGAGACATAGTATTCCTTTACCATTAAATTGATGTGTTGAAGTCACCCTCAAGTCAATAGATGGTTAAAACACAGATATTGTTCATTTTTTGCTTTCACACACCGAAGTAAAATTTAAAATGGCTTTGCAAATGCAGCGAATTTTCAGACGTTCAAAAAATTGTGTTTAATTTGTTACAAATATACCTTTAGTACACTTTAAAAATTGGCCAAAATGTGAAAACTTTCACTGACGCACCAACCATTTACGATCGTTTTATCTACAGTTGCTTGCAATTATTACCTCACCATTAACTAATAAAATTTGAATTCAGAATTTCCCAGAGTTTATCAAAAAACAATTTCTTAAAGTAAAATAACGAGAGTGCAACAAGCGTCAGAAGAACGTATTCCAGTGAGGCATCCACCCAGAAAGCCCGTCGTATTGTTTCTGCAACTGTTGCACTTCTCTAACTTTGGAGACTAAAACGTTGCTAGAGTCTTGTGACTGCCAAATGTAAATTAGCACCCAATTGACGGGATGATTCACTGGTTATGGAAACTTGGATCATGGCTGATTTGTAAGCTAAAGAGCATATTCTGGACAGCATTTCATAATGTTTTTAACAAAGCACAAGATACCACGAGAGAGTAGGGACTGCTCGTTCGAGTAGTCACGAATATTCTCGAGAGAAAGAGCACCATTGAGGGATTTACTGCCACCATGTGCGATCGTGAACCTTTTTCGGGATCACAACATGTGTGGGAAAATGAGTAGTTATTGAGTACTTCAAGGTTTAATTTCTAATCCTTCTTGACAGTTGTGCATCGGTAATGGGAAATTTCAACATATGTATAGTATGTGTATTTCTTAAAAAAATTAGATTCTGACATATTTGAACACTGTGGGTGAGGTACAGTACATACATGAGTTCAACTTGTCCCAAAATAAGATGTTGCGCGCTTCTCTTCGTTTCTGACGCTGAATTGAAAATTCCGACTCCATCTCCCACGTTGTTACAAACAAAGTGCATCTCGTCTCACAACATGTAAATTCTTGCGAGTATTGTAATGGAAAACTTGTGATTGCGGTGTTGTTTAAATGATAATCACATTCATTCCCTTAGTAAAGATAATGATGAATATTATCATTGGCATAAAAGTTTTTAGCAGTGAACATTTGAACTTGGATTTTAAATAGCAATGACAGTAAATACCTGATGATGATGTTGGATGTATTGAAACGTTGTATTTTTTAGTTTTTAGTTAGTTTTTATAATAAAATCTACACACTTCTCAAAAGCTGTAACGTGCTATGAACTGGAACAATTTGTGGAAACATTATGCATTTCTAACATCATGTAACTTCATGGAGTCAGAGTTGGGAGTTGTGTTTTGGAGTAGGAGTCCCACTGGTGAAAATCAAGGGAACCATTAGGAGGGCACTCGCCATACCCGGCGCTCCTGATAACAGGCGCTCCTCCACCTAAGAAAAACACACCGTACGAACAAATATTCACCAGAAAATTCGCTTCCACTCAAAAATTATCTTCAACTTACGATTTTTTAACCAATTCATGTCCGTGTGGTGAGTCTTTCGTAAGTGACGGAGTATTCGTAAGTCCAGGTTTCGGTATCTGCCATGCTACTCTGTTTCTGGGGATCAAATCCTGGCTCCCTGAGGGCGAAGAAACTCAGTAGAGGATGGACACGATTTCCTCTCAGGATATATTTGCTTATCATTAGAACTTTAGTACACGGGCTCACGAGGGAACAGAATCAGCTCATAATTTACATATTGTAAAGCTGCATGACGATAAAATGAATGTCTATAAACAGCTCTATCAACCGACGATTGAGCTAGTTCATATTCCTATGAACAAGTATAACATCTATCAATCAATATTTGTAAAAGAAAAAGAGTTGACGTGACACGTTTTCCAAGCATTGCACTGAGTTTTCAGATCCCGGTAACTTCTGCCATTTATTACCATAAGCGTTACATCGGTTAAAATTCGCTTTCCATGCGTAGAATACCCTTTTGTGCTAGTTCAATAAAGGATATTTTACCATGCGTAAAATCTAATATTTTTACCATGAGTAAAATACCATTCTGTGATATTATCTCAATATTTGATATTTCACAATGCACTAAATTTAACTTTATTTCGCTCACAGAATATCATTCCGCGATGCTATTTCAATATTGAATATTTTACAATGAGTAAAATTTTAGATTCTTTCATGAAATATGGAGAGCTAAATAACTATTTAAATAGATATAAATGGAGAGGCAAAATTCGTGCTTTTCGTCGATGAAGTAATTGAAATTCAAACTTGAGTCACAAATAAAAAAATTGTTTCCAAAAGTCACTTTTTTGTGATCAGTAGAACCAAAGTTCCCGTTACTGAACAATTCGGCAATTTCGCCACTTTCTTAAAGCCATTTTCGCCTGAATGTCACTCCTAAAAAACGAAGGTCTCATTCAGTACCCATGCACTCACGATGAGCAGCTCAACCTCTGCTGGATGAAGTTAATGCCCTTTCAGCTCGTTTCATATCGTAAAACGATCTTTCAATGAGTTTATTGGATGTGAAAGCAGAGTTTGCGGTCAAATTTGAGAATCTCTTTCTTCGGATATTATCTGTCTTGCGAGATCTCGTTCATGGAAGGAGAAGGAGAAGAAGAAGACGAAGAAGATCTGGGACACTAGAATATGTGCACCAGGGACGCTCCTCGCACGACTTCGGCGGCCGTTTTCTCATCGCACGCAAGTTTTTGTGGCTCGCCGGAATGACGTGTTCTGGAGATGGACTCGTGGTGCATTCGCTTGGGTATCCATCCAGTTGTTAGTGCGCAAACAGACTGGCAAAAATTATAGGAGTGAGCGACACTTCCGATCTGCCTAAAATTTCGCTCACTAATTGTGTCAGATATTGCACGTAAATGTGTCTGAAAAATAACGTGTAAAATATTTCGACATTTGAACAAAAATGTTTCACATTTCTATCGAGTCGTTAGTTCTTCCAATTGTAAACATTAACAAGCACATGTTCAATCTACATATTCTTAGACGGCAAAGAAAATATCGGTAATTTTGATACATTTTCAATTGTCAAATTATTGTTGTTTTCTTCGAATATGTTTGCTGAATATGCGCTAGTTAATATTTGTGATTGGGAAAACTAGCGACGCAATGAAAATGGAAATATATTTATGTATCGTAGATGCTCTGAAAATTTAGTAAAAACTCTCAGATTCTGATACAATTTGCTAGGCTTCTTTGTTATTTTTCCTACCAAGCTTGAATAGATTGATTTTTGGTTCTTTCTTCCCCTAAATTGTTGTGTACGGTGACTCTCAAGCTCATTGTTTTTTCAATGCTCGAGTAAATGAAAAACGATTAGCAAAGATATCCATTCTTTTATTTGAATTCTAAATTGATTTTAGCTGAGAGCTGGGAAATGTTCCAAACAAATGAAAGAAAGCTTACCCGGCAAGCCAAATGGTACCATCAGCAACAATGCTTCCCTTTCTGTATTTTTATTCTCTCTATAAAACATGACAGGGGATGCAAAGCTCAATATCTACAACAGGTTTAGGTTTAAAATGTGTGCGAGAAAGCACGAATAATAATAATAACCGGAAACGGGTAATTTTGAAAGGACTTGTTCCCGTCTGGGTTGCCGTTCTCTGTCAGAGGGCTTTGCAGCAATGTTGATGGGTTACTCGAATTGCAAGGCTGCAACCATAGGTAACTGTTGTTTGCTTGAGTTCTGATCATTACTAGAATCATCATGAAAATGTAAGCTCCCTCACAGAGTAACAAATTTTTAAAATTCTTCACAATCTGACGAAATTAAAATAATGCTTTGGATCGTATAAAGTTTAGACTTTTCAACACCACGACACACATGCAAGGGGTTAGCAGAACACGTTACAAGACAGTGTGAGTTATGAACAAGCTTATGTTCCTATTAGAATTCACAAATATATTAACTATGTGTTTGGTAGATGAATAAAAAGATACAAATTGATATAATTCGAGGTATTTTTTCATGAGCATCAGTAGTTTGAGATATTTTCTAAGGATCTAGCAAAGAATGGAAACAATCCATGTGATTAAGTCTGCATAAATTATCTATGCAGTAGGCAGTCAAATTACTTCAACATTTATTTTATGCACCAATTTAAATTTCGAAACACCTAAACAGTAATATAAATCTATTTTGACAGGACTTTATAAAAGGAAATGTAAACAGAACACAAGAGAGACAGAAGGATTTCACAAGTGAGACTCGGGTAGATATCTGTCAGGAGCTGATTGATTCTTCCTTTTTTTATTCCTAACAGTTAGTGAGAACAGACCGACTCAATGAGAACACATCAAAGTTGAAGCTGAATTAGACTAATACTAAAAAACGATATGGACAGTCACTCGCGTAAGAACCGGTTAAGATTTTTGGAAGATGAAGAAACCAAATGAAACAGCAGGATTAAATTTTAGAATAGTTCCAAGCTCATAAGCTTCGAACATAAGTGAAGAAACTTAGGCAAGAAAATTCTCCCCAAAACTTCAGCAACTGATCATTGACATGAAAGACTCATATTTTCGTTTGTAAATTTTGAATGGTGAATTGATTTTTTTCTCACTCTTTTACCTTTGTAAAGCTATTCGTCTGTACGGAATGGATGACGATGAAAAAACTATACTACAAACTTCACCTGAAGTTTGCACATGTGGAGTTTGCAAGCGCTGGGAAGAAAAAAAACGAACCCAGTTCTGCGCGACTAACGTGCCTTCACCTGATGAGCCGTCGAGAGGGCTGCCCTAGTCACGGCGCTGTCACGGTTGCCCACAACGGCGGGCTGGCAGCGCTATATAAGCCGGCGCTCGCCGAATGAAGGCACTCCACTTCGAACCTTCACAACGAACACACGACCGAACGTACTCGTAGTACAGCTCTCTTCTGAACGCAAAGCCAAAAAGCTTAGCGTTTTAATTGTTCTTTCCTTATAAACTAAGCGCTTAGTTTTTCTCTAGTAAAGAATCGACGAGTCTGGAATAAAAGAGTTCTTCTTTTAGGAAACGGATTCTATTTCTGTGATTTTTGTTTGAGTGTAACACGTCAAACGAAGTAAATATGGCAAGGAAGACTCAGCTTCTCCTCGTCCTAGGTAAGTGAGATGAGTAATTGTATAATGATTTACTAAATATTAAAAAAATGGTTTTGGGCATAACGAAAATATTTTCTCTAAATTGTACACTGAAAAGGATAATGAATTAAGTATGAGTAACTTCAACGTTTCATGAAACTTTTTGAAGTGTGAGAACGTGTAATTGGAGACTTCAGCTTAACAATTTGAGTGGAATTTAGCTTAAATATTTTTTTGGCAAAATGAGATGGAAACGATCTTATTGATCTCACGAACGACTAATTACCTAAAGTTCATACATTGGCCATAAACAGATTGTGTCAATTAGTGCCAATGTTTTCAATTTCTACAATTTAAACCAATATATTACACTTTTAATTGCGAATAAATTCAACATGGCTAATCTCACAAAATTGAGGTAAAAGTTTTGGAGCGTTGGTGCATGGCTTTTCTCATACGGTGACTAAAAAATTCATTCGAATTTCGAAAAAAACACGGCTCAAAAGGCTGTGATTTTTTTAAAACGACTCTTACTCTTTCAAAAAATGACTCATACGGACTCTAATTCCTAGAGACGATTTTCTGGCAAAGTATTAACCAGCGATCAGGTGGAGCAGGTTAGGAAGTTTCAGTTTCTGTACTCAACACTTTAAGTCAGAAGGAGTTTAAATTTCTGTATTCTTCATTTCAAATGAAGTCTTGTGTACAGGTTTCATTTGTCTAATATTTTCATTCACACTGAAATTTTTGAATGAAATAATCAAACAAAACTCGCATGTCACATCTGTACGCCTGAACAATGGCATCAGTATTTTGTAGGGAAGTTGTGTGCCCGTGGCGTTCCAAGCACAGTTTATTTTCTGGGTGTCAAATCGGCTCAAACAAATTTCGTTGAATTTGTGATTTTCCCCTCAGTCACAGTGAATAGTTTTGAAGAAATATATGAAAAAATCAAGTGTCAATTTTCAGCTGAAAATTGAACTTATTATTTATCTCCCATTTCGACAAGGTTTTGAGACCAATTTTTCAGTTGAGTTTAGTTGTGATGTCATGAGAACGAGCGTCCGTTGTTAACATCGACTCAAAATTCATAGTTTTGCTTGAAATGAGAATTGTTCTTAGCAGATTGACGATTTTTCGAAATAAATATCGCATGTGGACAACCATGCTCAGCGGCAAACTTACTTTCAATAAAAACTACTACAGATTTCATATCAATCGACGTAAAGTTGAGCCGTCGAGCTGTTGATGATCCATATCTCTAATTTCGCATCCCTAAACACAAAACTTACACATTCAGGGCTCGAAAACTTCATTTCATCATGCCTCAAACCTTTACACTCAACTGAAGTGAGTCTCCCTTTTACTGAATTATTGGTTTTTACTTTCGACTCTGACTAAACGTTCCATGAAATCAGGAATAAAAAACCTAACTGTAATACAGGGTCTAGTTTGGCATCGTATTTGCGGAACAGCTCATGCCTGTAATTCCAGTGTCAGTAAAGTATGAGGTGTCTCTCAGCGCAACGAGTGGAATGGAAATACACTTTACTAAAAGCCTCGACGATCGAGGCCTGCATGCACGTGAGATTGGTACTTTAATAAGAGATTAGTGTTCTATGAGACTTTAGCATTCAGTATGTATTTCATTCATATCATTTGTTTGTTTGGTGTCTAAAGAAACCGCTTGGCTATGTTCATTTCATTTATGATTTTTTCGGTTCCTCTGGCATTCGACATGTATGTATATAAGTGTAGAAAACAGTCCTTATTCCTATCAAAATGTAATGAAAGAATGCTCGAGTTATGCATGACATTAAAATGATCACCCTATCAAACTTGAAGTACTTAAGGAATATCTTAGTCTTTCGGTTCAAGTTTCTAACAGTACAAAATGAGTGAAGACTTCTGACAGTCTCTGCATTTCTCCAAAAATTCATGTAATTTTAGAACATACCCTTGGAATTAAAGATTGCAATAATAAAAACTCCTAACATGAGACTGCGTCTAAGAAACAGGTTCCTAATTTTAATCGGAGGACTGCTTTCATAACCTCCACACATTACCACAAGACCATTTCCATTTCAGAATTTGCAACTCACATTCACAGTACATCGTGCAAAGATGGATAACGCTTGATCGAAAAATTACCGTACTTCAAACCTCAAAACAATGAGCAATGAAGATGTCTGTTTGTGAAGAGCTAATTCGTGTGCTTGGCAAGGGCAAATCGGAAGCCGCTTGAAGGATGGCTAACGTTAGGGAGGCAGGCCCGGGCATTGTTGTCTGGAATGCTTGCATGGTGCTGGGGCATGGCAGGGGAAACGTTAACCTCCTGTAATGAGTCTAGGCTCGAATGAATGAGCTATCACCGTAGGGATGCGACCGACTTAAGGAACGGCCTGTTGCTTTATCAAAGCTCTTTAAAAGCAGGGAAACATGTTCTCCAGCATCACGGCGTGGAAGGTTCAATGAAGCTCTTATTTTAAAGGCACGTTTAATAGATATGATTCCACGGTCGTAACATTCATATGCTTGAAGACTGGTTGAGACTTTAACCGTGCACTTTTAAATAAATTACAGGCTGAGGATATTAATTAAGTAGTTTGATGTTTAATGTTTGGGCAAGTAAATTGACTGTAATGAAAGAACTTATGCTATTTGAAACAATAATTGTTATCTCTGATAGTAGTGAAAGAATTTCTTATTGCTCATTTCCTCAATTAAATTAATTAATTAATTCACAACACATTTTCGTGCACTCTCGAAAACCTAAGTAAATTAAAAATTTTTACGCAAGAAAGAACAATACGAGTTTAAACGCGTAAATTTTTTGAAGCAATTTTTGAAACGCCGTGTACTGAGTTAGGAACGTTTAATACAACGCCGAAGAATCAAAAGTTTTCCCTGCTTTAGCCTTCATCACGTTCGGAAAGCACTGCATCTGAGCTGGCATCACTCTCATAGGCGATTATTAGCGCCATTGGAAGTGTCATCAGGCGGCTGAGTTACGAGGCACAGTTCAAAATTGAGGGTTGGAGTCACGCCCTGAGGAGCGGCGGGGTCGCATCTCCCAGTGACGTAAGCGACCCTCGGAATGCGACCTCCGCAGCCCAGCGAACCCAGGTGGAGCAGTTCAGGCTTTCCAAACTGATCTAATTGGAGAGGAGCCGTGTGTAATTTGGCCGCCTTCAAGTGGGACGTCGGAACAGATGAGATGATGGTGGTGCGCCTCACGGGGTGGCATCTCTATCCTTGACCGCTTTAATCGCGATCACATCTCTCTTACCCTCTTCCATCCTAGGAACTCGTTGTTCTTCGGCTGCTTTCCTGGCTGAAACTGATTAAATGTACACGAAAGAAGCTAGAATTAGCTCAAAAATGTCTTAGTCAAATTTAGTTTCAACTGAAATTTAGAGTTACGACGCTCGGTGGCTGCCGGCGAGAGTATATTCGTGGAAAGAGTGAACTTGTCAGCGATTCAAACTTCAGATGATTTTTTCAGCATCCAGAATTTCTAACAAGATTTATATTGCTCTTTTAGAGGGTATATTTTTACAAATAGGAAAATATGCTGTAAAGATTTAAAAAATGAAGACGCTCATAAACAAAGCTGATGTTTTTACTTATAATTTGCACTTGAGCTCAAAAGCTACAGATCGGCTTTATGAATGCTCACTGCTTCGTAAGCTTTCATTGATATCTCGGTGAAGTTATTTTTGCCCTCAATATTGACAAAAAAACAAAGTGCAGAAGTTGCTTCATTTAGTATGTCTGTTGACTTTCAAGAACGTGATCGATGCGATGTGCTGTGAATTAATGTTAGAAAATCTCCTTTATCTTCCCTTAGCCTAAAGCAAATGTCGAGTGGTGGCATTTGATCATATGATTGGCAATTTAATGGCCAGACAGAAACAGCGCACATTTGAAGATATTACTGGTTAAGAAATAGACTGAAGAGACATATATTACTGGTTAAGAAAGTGACTGATTTTTGTCCATATATTGTGCTTGTATTCCAGTTGTAGCAGTTTTAATATGCCGAATATGATATTATACTAAAATGACGTCATTTGCTTCTACTGAAAGCTTTGAATGATTTTTATGCAAGTAAAATTTTTCTATTTTGAATGAATAGCGTCAGATTGATCATTCTGTACTCTCTGAATTCAAAATTTCAAGGGACTATGATAATAGATACATAATCAGACTATATAGTAATGATAAACATTCAAACTGTTCTGATTTCAAAATCCCTATGTTCCACTGTATTCAACCTTTCATATTCAGAACTCACATCAAAAGCAAGAACGAGAACGAAGCCTAAAAATTGACGAAGTCCATCACTCCCTCCAGAACTTTTCGTGTCAGCTACTTGGTGACTACAAAAGCAAATTTCACGTACCCCATTGTCTAGTGAAAGGGCAAGTGAATTATTAGGAAACAGGTAACATGTCAAGCAGCTGACAACCAGCCTGCATTGAAACAGTCGAGCTCACGGGGTGAAGATGGTCCCACAACCGGAAGGTTTGACCCAACACATCGCAAGTGTCATGTCCTTCCGGGACCTTGTGTCTGCTCGTACAAAAGCCATGCCTCTGGTTATGTTTGGTATGACGTAGTTGAGGATGTGATTAGTCATCCACTTTTGAAGTTATAAACGAGGCTCATCTCCTGAACCCAGTCTTTCACAACCGTCTCTCGTTTGAAATGTGTTGCAACAAGTCGAGAGTTACCAGTGTGAGGATGTCCTGTTGTACCTCTCGCCTGTCAACACACGATCTGTGGGTAATCAGTCACGACTTGATCCATAGGAATAACTGGAACCACTTGAGAGATTCTTCATTTTCAACGGGAAAAATATTCAGCCAATGATACTGAACGCTTTTTCTGGCCATTCCAAATCGTGATTGTTTTCCAGCCACAACGAGCATCGAGTTTGTTCGAGCGGGATTAGAAACTATTTCAGTTTTGAGTGCCATGTTTCAGCCGCGAAGAATTGTTTCTGTGTTCTAAAGACAAAACTCTAAAACATTTATACTCCTGATAAAATTCTATTAACAATTTTAATTAATATTTTTAGAAAGGGGGAAAAATTAATAAAATGCAACGTGAAATGTTCATTTTTAGAAGAAATTGACGTTCAATTTTTCGAAGAGAAACTTACTTCCTCTTGGCTTTTCTCCCTGCACAAACTATCGCTCGGCAATTTTTATAAAGGCCATTATTGGCAACTAAATTCTCGTTTAGGAATCACACTTCAATGCGCGTCGTCATTCCTTCGTAATCAATAACAATTTGATCAGTTCTTTACAGCGAGAACATCTTCTCTACAGGAATCCCTCTTTCTAATTTCTCTCTCAGGTTGGAGTAACGATCAACTACAAAAGCAATTCCACCATTTTTCACGAACAAAGTTTTCTCCTTTTGGGGTAGGTTTTCGCTCGAGTCCGCCGGATCCAGGGTTTTAACTGGCGCTTTCACTAGCCCGAAGTCGCACGCTTCTTCAGTAATTGACACACAGATTGGCTCAAGAATTTTCTAGTGGGTCGTCAAACGAGCTCGAACACCACCACAACAACGGCATCAGGTCCCTTCTCTTTCCGCCAGGCTGTACCGAGAATCTGCTTAATTAGTTGGAACTGGTACTGACTGGGCCTTCTAAAAAAAGTCCGTATTACTTATACATTTCAGGTCGATTGATTCGCTTTTTTAACGTTGATGGATAAAATCAATGTGAAACGAGGGATTTGTTTTTGGTGAACTGGTTCATTGGTTTGTTAGGATTTAGTACGGTTAGCAATATAGGAAGTTCTTGTGAAGTAAAGTGAATGTCAACAGCCATTAAATAATATTCTGGTACCTTACATTTTATGCAAATAAAGAGCGCTGAAAATTTTTGGGTTCTAGTGAAAAGTATTTAATAAATACTTAAAGACGAGGAAATGCTCAGCAAATAAAATGTTACTTTTCGACGATGTTTCGAAGCTAGCTTTCATCTTGAGCTGCCGACGCTCGTTAAAGATTGCTGAAAATATTAAAAATAAAAAATGGGTGAGAATGCATGAGTCCAAAAAAATAAAAATTAAGTTATGTACAACCTGAATAGTTATTCCCTGCGCAAATATCGGCAACTTGTCTCTACGCTTGAGACTTCGTTTTCAAATTACCATAGCTCGATGATTTTAAGATTTTTGATGTACAAAATAAAAGTCGAACAGTTTGCAATCGCTGGTTGGAACTGGGTTATTCTTCTTATTCTAGGTAAAGTAGCATAGCGGAAGGTGCTTTCTTGCTCTCTCAACCAACCTCTACACATATCCAGGTACCTACTTGCATGTTTGCACTTTAAAGTGTGTTGCGTTTCTGCATCAACTTGCAATTATAAGAATTTAGATCCTCTGTGCAGTGCCAGTCAGCTGATGCCTTCGAGATTGCATGCATCCTTCGAAACAGAAACTAGTATTCACTTCTTCGAACCGTTCATGGCGGTTAGTTATAGATAGTGAATAGAAACTTAAGCTTTCGATTCATTTTGCTACTTAATTATTCTTATTATATTTAGTCCTGCTCATTTTCAGAGACGACTAGCAAGACTTTCTACCGAATCCGTTCTAGAGCATGGTTGTGTAACATTTTCTTACTATAAAGCTCAGTTCTTTTAGCATCTGATATGTCACAGTTTCGATTCGCTTGCAAATTAGTAGTTGCCGAAAGTAATTTCTTATAGTAAAAGTTTTTTTGCGATATTTTCAGCCGTTGCTAGCTTTTCTGCAATCCACGGCGCCTACCTGGACAACGTTCCTTCTACGAGCTTCCCTGCAACTGGTGGCAACCGCGGTGGTGGCGGTGGTAGTGGTGGAGGAGGTAGAGGATCTGGAGGAGGTAGAGGAACTGGAGGAGCCGGTGGATTCGGTGGAAGCGGTGGAACTGCAGGCGGCGCCGGCGGCTATGGTGGTCAAGGAGCGGCTGGAGGCGTAGGAGGTGCAGGTGGTTTTGGACCTGGTGGTGGTGGTGCTGGTGGCTTTGGACCTGGTGGTGGTGGTGCTGGTGGCTTTGGACCTGGCGGTGGTGCTGGAGGTTTTGGTGGCCCCGGCGGTGGCGGTTTCGGAGGCGCTGGAGGTTTCGGTGGTGGAGCAAACAATCTTGGTGGCGGCACTGGAGATTTATCTACCGCAATTGGCGGTGGAGGCATCCCTGGGGACGACTACCCTATTCTGGCTTCCGTCCCCGACACCGGCTTCTCATGCGATGGCCGCACGCCAGGTTACTACGCTGACATCGCCGATCCTGCCCTCTGCCAGGTACGTGACCGACAAACCCTTCAACTGCTTGTACATCGCGTAATAATTCGTTCGTCCCACGTATGGGCCCTGTTTTTTTTATTCAAATGAAATTATTCAATATCACATTTTGTCCCTTGTTTTTTATATGACAGGAAGTACCCATAACGGAAAAAGAGTGTCGTGGGTTGACGAGGAAAAATTTTTTTTGAATGAAATTTTACAAAATGGCTCATACACAATGAACTAGGAAACGATTCATTACCCATATGGAAAACCAAAATCAGTTGTTTAGTTCAGTTCGAGACAAAACCTAATCTTCAATAAGGTTTTCGGAAAGAGTGCGTTTACATGCGTGACCACGAAATGAGTATTTCGGAATGGGTATTTCAGAATAGTACCTCTACATGCGATATTTATCAAGCCTCTCACAAACCAGGTACTGTAGTCTAAATATGAGCTCATACAGAAGTACCAATCTTGGTTGTTGGAATGTACCGACGAACGATCGAATGTTAAATTAAATTTATCAAATCAATGACAAACTAAATAGAATAGGAATGTCAAACAAAAATGTACACATGTCCCATAATGCTTGACACTTTGTAAGATTATTCTGGGACGCAAATATAATTAAAATGATCTTCGAGTCCGTCAGATCGCCCAATCGTGCTTTATAGCACGGCCAATGAAGTATGACAATGACATGTAGACTTTCGAGTTCTCTTATACGCGTAAGACATATCACATTACATATATCGTATTTCTAAGTCTTCTACATCTGTCAATTTGGAAGACGCAGTGACAAATTTTACTTCATATGACTGCGGGATGCCGATTTTTCGAGTTCTTTGACACATGTATATAATACGTCATTCCCGACTTCCAGGTCTTCTACATCTGTCAATTTGACGGACGCCAGGACGGATTCCTGTGCCCCAACGGAACCATCTTCAATCAGCAATACTTCGTGTGCGACTGGTGGTACAACTTCGACTGCAACACCGCCGAGCAATTCTACGACTTGAACTCAAACATCGGAGTCGTTCCTGAGGGTTCCGGTTTCGGATCCAGGCTTCCAGGCGGTGGCGGTGCAGCTGGCAGTGGATTCGGTGGTGGTCCTGGAGGAGCTGGTGGATTCGGATCTGGAGCCGGTGGTTCAGGTGGATTCGGAGGCGGAGCAGGTGGACAAGGTGGTGCCAGCTACAACGGAGCCGGAGGAGTTGGAGGCACTAGCGGAGGATTTGGAGGTGCTGGTGGTCCCGGAGCTGGTGGATTTGGAGGATCTGGTGGTTCCGGAGCTGGTGGATTTGGAGGATCTGGTGGTTCCGGAGCTGGTGGTTCCGGAGCTGGTGGATTTGGTGGAGCCGGTACTGGTGGATTCGGAGGAGCTGGTGGAGTTGGAGGAGGAGCTGTTCAACAGCCTAGCCAATCGTACACCCCCCCTGGTGCTGGAGGAGCTGGTGCTGGAAGGAGACCTGGAGCAGGAGGTGCCACTGGGGGAGCTGGAGGTCGCCGTCCTGGAGCAGGTGGAAGCCGCCCTGGAGCAGGTGGAAGCGGTCGTCCTGGTGCTGGATCCCAGAGTGGTGGTGGTGGAAGAAGACCCGGATCACAAGGCAGTGGCGCTGGAGTGCAGGTTCCGTCAGGACTGTACGGCACCCCTAACTTTTAAGCCTGACTCAATTGATTTCTAAGAATTCGAATTACTCAAGGGCCTTGAGTAAAGTCTTGAAATCAAACTTATTTAACAAAATAGCTTCCGTTACCAGATATTTACAAGACATGGCCGTATTTTTGTTTCAGTGAAGATCTTAACAAATAATTAAATGTCCAACAATGAAAATTTTGGGAACTTCGGGTCCGATTATTGTGTCTCAGCTCCGGCTGAGAGTGGCGTATGGATTGTTTTAAGATTTACACTGAACAAGATGGCTTTGTTTGTACTCTCGACGATTTTTTTAGTAAACTTTTGCAAGAAATACGAAGTATTATTTACCCTTTCTTATGATACACAGAAGCTGTAAAACGTAAAAGAAACGCAGACATAAATGTTGGAATCGAAGTTCATTCTATGCATTCTCAGAGACGACCGTAGACGGTTGTTTTCAACTGCTACGACCATCGTTGGATATAGGGAATCGCTCCTGAATTTCTCAATGGAATTGCTAACACAGTGCATTCCTCTTAAAGAACACCACATCCGTCATAATCGTAATGAAGTAAAAAGGGGCATTTTCTATGAACGACGGTCAAAAAACATTAATCAAGGGATATCCTGTTGTAATATCATATGAGCTTGAAATGATTTCTAAATGCTCAATCTTTCGAAGAAAGTGCAAAAATTGAAGAACATGTCTTAGAACACATTAGAAAGAAGATAATATGTAATTCGATATGACGTACATGTAGAGCAGCCATAAAATATCTTAATAAGGATAACTGTCAAAGCACATGAGTTACTAGAGAACAAATCGGAAAACACTCTCTATAACCATAACTTCAAGAAAGCCATGGCCATGAAGTCATGAAATTAATTTTTTTTTGTGGTGGGGGGATTTAATGTGAATAAATCGTACCCGTGAATGCCTTTGTAATTATTTCTGTTTGAGTTGACATGATCTTTTCATTTGCCTAAATTTATTCCTGGAGAATCTTGATTGTCTTTCGCATAAAACACTTCCGGACGACATCAATGCATTTTTTTTGTCTGGTCTGCAGTAACGAGATCTGAGTGATACTTTTAAAGACTCGTTTCTTCGTCATTTTATGTTTCAACTATTATTAACTAAAGACATTACTACATTTTATCTGATATTATTAGATTAGATTATTTGATATTTTGAAACGGATGATAGAGTATGCTAATAATATTAGATACATGTATAAATGTCCTCAGTAAATAGTCATGTCATATCAACTAACAATGAACTGTTCATTAATTCTCCTAAATACTATCATATGTTGCGAATCCCTCTTTTAATCTAGAAGACTTTTAAAAGTATTTATTCACACTGCAATTCAAATTTGCTCAAAAGGCTTGTTCAATTTTCCGAGGCTTACTGTCGTGTTCTGCAATCGTATAAACGACAATTATTATCAGTAAATGTAGGTTTATGTATCGATATAATAACCATATATCTTGCGTGAATTTCAGTAGATAGAATAAAGGTTGAATGTTCCTAGCTCCAGCGATCGTACATTTCGGTCACCCTTGAAAATGAGCTGTGATTAATAGCCCGAGAGCTTGAGAAATTCCACGATACGTCTGTACTAATACGCAGTTGTTGCTTGCTTGGCCCGTTGGTCCGTCTCTCTGTCACGTTCTTTAAGGATTTAGATAAAAGAAAATTCTAGGGTCCGTATGCCTAAACTAATAGCAAGACTGTGATACAAGGCTCTCCGTATCGATGATACTGAAAATGGCATCATTTCATGTCAGAGTAACCACAATTAAAAGATCATCTTAAGAATTTAACGTCATTTGTCCAGTTAGTTTTGGTGGGGCCCGTTTACAAGTATCAATATATTTAATGCTGCCCAGTGACAGTCCAAAGCGAGAGAGAGTTTCATGTTACTTGGTCGAGCTAAATCTTCTTTATGAAGGTCATCGCCGATAGTAAAGACTCCCAGAGGCCCCTAAGGGGAAGGATAAGCGAATTAAAGGAATAGAAGGAACTCAAGGATATACTCAACTTAAGGACAAACAGATTACAGGAACAGAAGGAACTCAAGGGTACACTCAACGTAAGGACTTGTGGATTAAAAGAACGATAGAGCTAGGATGTTTCCCAAACCTAAAAACTTCCATTTGCGAAAAGAAATGATGCTTCCTTACATTAGAAATTATATACATATCTTTGATTAATCTGACTTTCTTCTTAATTTTAGGAGTCAACACCTGGATATTCCGCATTTGTGTAACTGAGTCGCTCAAAATTAAATGAAGTATATAATTATGCACAGTTCCGTAAAATTCACTCAAAATTTAATCCTGGAATCACAGATATTCTTCTATCATTTTTTATATTTATTTTACCATCAAATAATTTCTACGAAGAGACACGAGTATAGTGGGTAAACTGTCTCCTTTTCAGGTCGAAGTAAATTATATCGAGCTGGATGAAATTGACTAACCTAAGATGTTCTTTTTAAAAAATATATTCCCATAATAGTTTAAAGGCCCTAAAATTAGTTCAAAAATAAGTTCAAAAATAAATAAATTCAGTACGAACGAGTAGAAAGGCTAGGCTCAGTTGAATAAAGAAGAACTTTCTGGGCTATCGTAAATTACAATCATCTTCTGGAGGCGTAATTGGACTCGATCAAGATCGTGTTTTAGTACGCAGTGTTAAAAATACATTTGATTCAATGCCAATCAGATTTCAATTCTTCTATCGGAATGTACTGAAAATTTTATTAATCGATGTAAAAGATAAATATTGAATACAAGCACATTTTCAATATATAGTTATACTTTTTAGTTGCTAGAATCGTAAAACGCATTCGGTTAGTCACGTTTTTTGCTTCATTGGCCTTCGCAAAAACGTGATCATGTTTCCAGCGCTTAGGTGAATGCTGGAAAAATAAAACCACGAGCTTCACTTTTCAGTCACGTCAATAAAAGAAGTTTCTGTTACATTTATGTGCAACGTCTATGTTATTACGTATGATTGAATGCTCATAATGCAATTGAATGTTGTCAATTCACTTGCTCAAACGTGTAACTTTTATAGTTAAATGTAGCGATATGAGTACATCCAAGCTCTGGGTAGGCTGTAACGTGCTGGAAATGGTCAATTATAGGCTGCAGAGCTGGCCCAAACAATTCACTGACGACAGCAAATACGCCACTCGAAGCGTGTCATTTTATTATTTTTTAAGTTATAGGCTTTAGAAATGGCTGGAAAATTCACCTATTACAATGCGTACATCAATCAAAGCGTATCGTTCTATTATAATTATTGTTTAATTATTGACATCAGAGCTGACTCCAACAATTCCCCCACAAGCGCAAATACGCAACTCAAAGCGCTTTTTTTTGTCGCCAAGTGGAATTATTTTTCAAATCAAAGTGCTGAAACATCTTCGAACGTTGCATGATTCAATGTTAAAAACATGCAATCTACAAACGTGCAATTATCCATTATAGTTTTCCAATAGGTACCACTGCCACAAGCGCCGTTCTCTTTGTCTTTTTCTCTATCTTTGTATGATCTTTCCTCGGCCAAGTACCCTGGCCAATTTCAAATTCATTCTTTAACAGTATGTTTTTTCCCTCTCTCTAGCGTATCTACGCTGAAGAGGAGAGACAAACCAAGGTTCAGAGGAAATAAAAAGATTTAAAAAGGCATCGCTTTATTAAAAATCTACGTGATTCACATAACGTGATGCAGAAGAAAACTCACTTAAGTACAGCATACTATTTACACGATCTAACAGGTGTATTCGAATTCAATTACGTCAGAGTTACCTCCATTAGCCTTCAAAAGTACTACTCAGTTTCACGTTTGGATAAACGATTCAAAAATTTCTGATCGAAGTATACCGCCGACAGCGAACCTGGAGCGGCAGATTCATTTTAGAGAGTGCCAAGGCGTTTCAAGTGAATAATGAATGAATCCATTGACTGATCAAAGAACGTATCTGAATACTTGTTGCTTGTTATAAAGGATTATGTTTCAGCAGCTTGCGAAGTGCATACTACGCAGGGTACTATGCGTTAATTTGTTATCTTATTTGGTTGGCACTTTTGCATTCTTGTGAGTGGCCATTAGTTGGTCCATTATAGTTTCCATCGCCAGAAATTCAGGTTCGATGAATTAGAGTAGGAGACAGAGGTAACGCTGTTAGTTTGGGAACGCTCCCCCTGATCCTTGTTATCCAAGCTAGAAAGTCCATTGCTAAGATCTCCCAGCTTGAGGGTTGTAATATAAAGACAATGGATAAGATCAAGAAGAATTTAAAGAGTTTAGTTGTTACCAAGAGCAAACGACCGCTCATGAAAAATATTTAAACATTTTTTAGTAGAAAATAATTTTACATCTGTAATGAAAGTTCACAACAATCTTAAAAAATTCAATAGGGAAATAGGTCCATTAGCAGTGATAAAAGAGTTTGTGCATTTTTCAAAGACGTAGAGGGAACCGCTGCAAGGTCATTCATGTGGACGCATACTAGCAGGAGACAAGGATTCTGTCTCGACTGTCAGACTTTTTTCTTCCACAAAATCGCTCAGAACAATGGGAGGCGAGGGCAACCCCCTGTACTGCTCCGTGAGAAGTGCAGTTGAAAATGAAAGAAAAGAGAGTTTATTCTGAAATAAAACACATGGAACGAATGTTGCAGTCCGGGTTTTTAAAGAGTAAGATTAAGGTCTTGACATTAAATGTGCGCATCACATTTAAATTTATCAATGGGATTTTTAATCTGATAGCCAATCATTCAGCATGAAGTGATGATCATCATCAAAATTGACATTTTTATCAAACTAATTGAGTAATTTTTGGGTACAAAAGGCTGATAAATCTCATGGAACACTATAATTGAGTTTAGGTCTTGGATTTAAACAGTTTTTGTCCAGCTTTGAGAAAATACAAGAAAAAGTAATCTTCCACAGGCTCCTAAAGTTGATTGGTATGCTCATACATGAACGGTTTCACAGCCGGAAGCTTTAGAGTCATCAATGTCGTTATTTAAATATAATGTGCATTCACCGTCGTTTGTTTAGCAAAAAATGCTGATGACATCACTGACGAACAATATTCAGGTTTCAGAGTAATAGGAGTTGCCAATGTCATAGTCAGGCTAGAAAAACTGGTATGATCGTATCAATAATATAATTTTGTGCC
This sequence comes from Orchestia grillus, assembly GCA_014899125.1. Classification (NCBI taxonomy): domain Eukaryota; kingdom Metazoa; phylum Arthropoda; class Malacostraca; order Amphipoda; family Talitridae; genus Orchestia; species Orchestia grillus. The sequence continues at coordinate 2,468 of VOMN01050644.1, read as the reverse complement.
TGGAACTAAAGTTATTCACGTTCATGGAAATGTTACTTATTAATTTCCTGAAATATTGAACTTCTGAACGAGAGACAACGAATTTACTGGATAAACAATGATTTTCATTTCTGATGATCACACGTACAAAAATGAACCCAAGCATACGCACCCACTCACCTCAATCGGGCTGTAATGTTAGACAGAGGCTGACCTTTCTGCAGCCTTGCCTGTGGACATATGGACGTACTAACCACCGCAGTGAAGTCCTGTTCTATGGAATTCAGCAAAAAACAGCCCTTCTCTGCAGACTCTATATTTCTCTGCAGACTCTACATTGTGTGAGGCAGACCACATCCAATATCGTGGAAAGGCCTTCTACGCCAGCAATATGCCTAGATATTCTAAAACTGTTTTATTGAACTTCATTTTCAGTTTTTATCACACGTAACTCCTAAACGTTGTCAACTGTTTTTGCAGTGCCTCTTCATTTCGGAAAATTATATTATCGTCTCTTAAAAATAGGACCGAAATGGAACGCATTACACGTCAGCGGTACCTGGAGGCGTGTCTACCTAAAGGACAGGGCCTCTACCGCACGAGCGTCGCCGCGGGGGAGGTTGTAGCTTTTTTTATCAGCTGGCAGCTCGCGGCGGCGAACGCGTTCTCAGAGCGGCACGCGCCATTGTGGCGCTGGCCAGACGCAATCCCGGTTGTGCGCTGTGGCAGAACTGCTAATATCTATGCATTTGGTTTATGCATTTTACTGATTCAGTGATTTTCGAAGAAATGAGCGGGTACTTGCTCATTTGAGGCAGTCTGAATACTTGTGAAGAATCGTACGTTGGTGTTGTGTGGCAAAGTAACCTGCTGGTCTCACTACGAGGTGTGTAAATAAACATGTCACGTTTGATANTTGATAACCAGTGACTTGAGAGTGATAAAATAAGTGAAACAGAACAGTGTCGATTAATATGCTCAAATCGCTGCAGAAAGATAAATGCTGCCATGGAGGTTTGAGGAATTTCTTGCTGCAGAAAAACGAAGCAAGTGAAAAGCAGGGGTGGATACACATATAGCTTACGTTAATGCGACACTTTGTTAGTTATCTTGCATAGACTGCCTGAATTTAGCTGATTCAGTTCAATTTCACGCAGCAGACGTGTGGAAGACTTGAATTTCACACCTCGAGAACAAAAATCTTTTATTGAGTGATATTCCCACATCCTTAAATGGTGGTACATAAGCAGCAAGGCTTAGATATGTTCATGATCGAGATATTCGGATTTCTGCACCTGTGATGAAACGGAAAAAGTTTTAGCTTAGCCTTGGAAACTAAGGCACTTGAGCTGACTCTCGAGAATGGAGAATACGGACATTTAACCTAAGTGATTACAAGATTTCTTCGGAGAAATGATATTAAGAGTCATGGTTTATGTATGAAAATATATGTGTGTTAAGCGATCGTCTTTTCTAATGATAAATAGATCAAGGCCAAGAGAAGTGTATACTTTTTTCAATTTTGGCACAGTCAATTTGTTAACTACTAAAAAATTCATGGGTGATCATGTCTGTATGGGTGATTATGTCTGCATAAGTGATCATGTCTGTATGGAAGCAAATGATTTAACTAAACACAATTTGCACCAATCCTTCCCTTTTCGGAAGCTGAGAAATTTTTCAAGTAAAATTATAAATCGTGGCCAGCTGTTGAATTATCTTTCGTTTATGTCACAGCTACTGACGCATTTCATTTAAGATTTTTCAAACTGAATAGCAGCCAACTTCTAGTCAAGTGTGAAAACCGTCCAAAAATTATTCAGTCCATAATTTTTATGGTTTCATGAATGTTCATTTCGAATCGACGTGATGCCAGCTCAGCAAATCTGTCGTAGCAAGTGTAAAGTAATGTGTCCTACCAAAAAAAAAAATGTTCATCTACTGAATAATATTTGACTCAATATATAGATCTCACTAATAGTGAAATGCATAAAACCAAGGAAATTCGAAGAGTTATACACTCTGTTCACTTGGACATGAACCCAAATTTTTTCTCCACAAAATTTTCGGTCATTACATTTATAAATTAGTAAATTGAGGCGTTTCATTAGGATACATTTTCAAGGTTGGAATTTTCAGTAAAGGTAAAATGAAAATCACCGTGATTTTATTTCACAAAGAGGAGTAGCCCGAAAAAGTGAACTGAAAGAAGTAATAGCTACAAACTGAAAGACTAACATGTGCTAGGAGGCCATAGTGAGAACGTTGGAATCGCTGGTGGAAATACGAAAAATTCCTCAGTAAGTGTACTCCTCCAGTAAAACGTTGTTGTTGACGTCGACAGAATATGGTTGAAGTAAATTGTTGAAAAAACTACCGCACGATAGGAAATAACTTTATGTTCCGAGATATATCGTGCTCAGATCTCGGAAAAAATGATTACTCATGTGGGCTCCATGGCGTACTGGTTAGCGTGATGACCTTGCGTT